>JAULAV010005801.1:0-25000 GCA_030789695.1 Scilla litardierei
CTGCCGATGCACCAGAGATTAGGGGAGAGACTTGCCCGCTACTCTTGGGCGACGGATGACGAAGGCGGATGTGAGGGAGAAGCGTGCCAAGGGGTTGTGTTTCCGTTGCGATGAGAAGTTCACCACTGGCCACAGATGTTTGAGCCGCCTGCTACAGATTACCATGGTGCCAGATGAAGAGGAGTGTCGGGATGACGAGGAGGAGCCCAGGATGGAGCCACTCGAGGAGGAGAAGTCTCACCTAGACTTTGCGGAGGTCTCCCTGAACTCTGTGGTGGGGTTCACACCGAACCACACCATGAAGTTGTTAGGACAGTTGGACGATATGACGGTGACAGTGCTGATAGACAGTGGGGCCACCCACAACTTCATCTCTAGCCGAGTGGTGGAGCGTCATGGGCTGCAGTTGAGCACCATGAAGAAGTTTACTGTTTTGCTGGGGACATGGAAGATGGAGGAGAGCAAGGGACTCTGCAAGGGACTGTGTCTGACCTTGCAGGGAGTGCAACTTATGGAGGATTTCTTACCCCTGGAGTTGGGGAATGTCGATATCATTCTGGATATGCAGTGGCTGAAGAAGTTGGGGGACGTGCGGTGAACTGGAAATGTCTCAGGATAGAGTTTGAGGAGGGTGACCGCACGGTGGTACTCACAGGGGATCCCACCCTATGCTTTTCGTTGGTGGCCTTTAAGGCCATTACTCGGGCTTTACAGAGGGAGTGAGATGGGTACTTAGTGGAGTGTCGTGTAGTTGGAGTTGAGCAGGATAGCCGTCAGAGGTTCCCGAGGTGGTTGAGCAGATGCTGGAGCGGTTTCAGGATGTCTTTCAGGACCCGCAGGGGCTACCACCGGTGAGGGGACATGAGCATGCGATAGTCTTGAGAGAGGGAGCAGCACCAGTGAGGGTGCGGCCGTACCGATATCCTCATGTGTAGAAGGACGCGATTGAGAGGATGGTCTGGGAGATGTTACAGGCGGGAGTGATCCAGCCTAGTGTGAGTCCTTTCTCTTCACCAGTGCTATTGGTGAAGAAGGACGGGAGTTGGCGGTTCTGCGTCGACTACAGGACGCTGAACAAGGAGACGGTGGCTGACAGATTTTCCATTCATGTGATCGACGAGCTGCTAGATGAGCTGCATGGCGCAGTTGCATTCTCGAAGATCGACTTGGCGGGTTATCACCAGATCCTGATGAGGCCCGAGGACGTGCCGAAGATGGTGTTCCGCACACATGAGAGATACTACGAGTTTCTCGTCATGCCTTTTGGCCTGACGAATGCTCCCTCCACCTTCCAGGCCTTGATGAACGAGGTATTTCGGCCGTACTTGAGGACGTTCGTCTTGGTTTTCTTCGACATCTTGGTTTACAGCAGGACCATGGAGGATCATGTAGGGCATTTAGAGACAGTCTTCTGGGAGTTGAGTGCGCAACAGTTGTATGCGAACCGGAAGAAGTGTAGCTTCAGCCAGTTGCAGATAGAGTACCTTGGGCACGTGGTGTCGGCGGAAGGAGTAGCAGCGGATCGGGCGAAGATAGAGGCCATGTTGGACTGGCCAATACCTACTTCTTTGATGGCATTGCGGGGTTTCCTTGGACTGACGAGCTACTACCGGAAGTTCGTGAGGGGATACAATACGATTGCACGGCCGCTCACTGACCTTTTGAAGAAGGATGGGTTCGCTTGGGGGAGGAAGCGACCAAGGCCTTTGAGGCCTTGAAGGTGGCCATGAATACGGCCCTGGCGCTGCCTGACTTCAGCATTGCGGTTGTAGTGGAGACGGATGCATCGGGAGTAGGTTTGGGGGCGGTTTTGATGCAGTTGGGGCGTCCTGTAGCCTACTACAGCCACGTGCTTTCTACAAGAACCCGGCTGAAGTCAGTGTACAAGAGAGAGTTGATGGCGATCGTGGTGGCGGTGGAGAAGTGGCGGCCGTATCTACTTGGGAGAGAGTTCATGATCAGGACAGACCAGAGGAGCCTCAAGTACCTGCTTGAGCAGAGGTTGGTGACTGAGGAGCACCAGCGTTGGCTTTTGAAGCTGGTAGGATACCGGTTTGACATTGAGTACAGGCCGGAGTTGGAGAATAAGGCGGCTGACGTCTTGTCTCGGCGAGAGGAGGGAGTGCACCTGAGGGCGCTCTCGTTACCGATGTGGCTAGACGGGGAGCCCATGTTATAGGAGGCAGAGACCGACCCAGAGTTGAGACAGATCAAGGAGCGACTACATGGCGACGGGGAGGCGCCGAAGGGATACTCTTTGGAGGGCCGCAGGCTGTTGTACCAGGGACGGTTGGTCTTACCGCGGAGGTCGGCCTTCACACCAGTGCTGTTTCAAGAGTTCCATAGTTCAATGATTGGGGGACACTCCGGGGTGCAGCAGACGTACATGCGGATGGCCCGAGAGGTTTACTGGCAAGGGATGAGGAAGGCGATCGCCCTCTTAGTGTCAGCTTGTGATGTCTGCCAGCGTCACAAGTACATGGCCATGACACCTATAGGGTTGCTGCAGCCTTTGGTCTTGCCTGAGCGGGTGTGGGAGGAGGTGACAATGGACTCATCGATGGGTTACCCAGGTCGGAGGGGTACTCGGTGATTTTCGTAGCGGTGGACAGGCTGAGTAAGTACGCACACTTCATACCGCTGAAACACCCGTGCACGGCAGTTTCGGTGGCCACAGCGTTTACTCGAGAGGTGATACGGCTGCATGAGGTCCCTGGTTCTATAGTGTCTGACCGAGACCAGGTGTTCTTGAGCGGGTTTTGACGGGAGTTGTTCCGGGTAAAGGGAACGGTGTTGAAGAGGAGTACCGCCTATCACCCTCAGACAGACGGACAGACGGAGGTGGTTAATCGCAGTATCGAGACGTATCTGCGGTATTTTGCCTCGGAGACACCCCGACAGTGGTACAGTTGGTTGGCCTGGACGGAGTATTGGTACAATACTTTGTACCATTCAGCAGCAGGGATGACCCCTTTCCGGGTGTTGTATGGAAGAGACCCACCAGAGCTGATTCGATTCGGGAGTAGACAGCCACCGGTCTCGTTGGTGGAGGGTTACATGGAGGAGATGGATGGGATGCTGGAGGAGCTGAAGAAGCACTTGCTACGGGCTCAGCATGTGATGAAAGCGAGGAAAGATGGACATCGTCGAGATGTGAGCTTTCAGGAGGGGGATTTGGTATATCTCAAGCTGCGGCCATACAGACAGAGATCAGTGGCGAGGAGGAGGAATGAGAAGCTGTCTGCCAGATTCTTTGGCCCCTTTGAGATTGAGGCCAAGATTGGCCAAGTGGCCTACAGGCTGAGATTACCCACGACGGCTACGATCCATCCGGTTTTTCATGTTTCGCAGCTTCACCGCGCTATTGGAGAGCAGAAGGTGTCATTCACACTATCACCGACACTGACGGAGGACATGTAGGTGATGCTGGAGCCGTTGGACGTCAGGACGGTGCGTCAGGGTCCGGGGCGTCAGCAGGATGTATTGATACATTGGTCGGGATTGCCGGACTGCGATGCCACGTGGGAGGCGTTCGATATTGTTCGGGAGCAGTTTTCGGACTTCCACCTTGAGGACAAGGTGGCTCTTCTACGGGGGCATTGATGCGGACCATGCCGCATCATCAGCCGGCACGCGCTGCAAGGAGGCCGCACCACGTGCGGTGGACGAGGAGGGACCACCCATGATCACTTACGTGCGCAGGAGGAAACGTGGAGGCATTAATTAGTTATTATTAGCATTATGGGCATTTTGGTTGCTCTAGGCCAAATTAGTAAATCCCCTCTTTCTCTTTATTAGGGCTAGCCGCCATTGTATTTGCTTATGCTTAGATTGTTGAGAAACTCTTGAGCATCCTTAGTGAAGGAGATTTAGGCTTTTGTTCCGTTCAATCAAAAGCTCGGAGAGCAAGTCTCCTCTCGAAAGAGGCTTTTATCAAGTGATTTCCACTGTTCTTCTCAATCTAAAACTCTAAAAATATTTCTCGCTTTTTAATTTTTCACCTATAAATTGATTTGCTTGATCGATCCAAGCGGATCGTATCATTTTGATGCTAATATAGATCTAAATCTATCCGTATTTGAATCAGAAGTTATGTTAGAGAAGGATTACAAATGGTAATCTTTATGCATAAGCTGAATGGAAGACTCATACTTGGTTTAGGGGAAAAAGATAATAATTTGATTTACGATTGGATTTTTTGCATGAAGTTTACATGAGAGAAGTTGAATAGGGTTCAAATTAATCTTGTCTAGACGATAATAATTTGAGTTCAACTCAAATTCTATTTCATGAAAGTTGCGGTTCATGCAAAAAATGTGCAAATACAAATCAATATAGGATAAGTTGTCTTAATCCTATTTGATTGAAAATAATATTCTATAAAATCTTCTATATAAAGGGCCTACTGTATTCTCTTTTAGGGTAATCAAATTCTAAAGGATCTTTCTTCCCCTCTTGTAAAGAAACTAGAGAGTTTATTCGGTCGCTTTATTTGTGGGTTCGGATTCTAGCGATTTATCGCTCTATACTTTGTATCCTCTTCTTTTGATATAGTGAACATCGAGCTATCGTAACGTAAACCATAACGTCGAACCATGTAAATTTTTATGTCGTCTGTGTTATTACTTCTTTATTTTTTTTTCTTATGTAATCACAATCTTCTATGCTTCTGCAATCTGTAACCAACTGGTATCAAAGCATTGGTAACGTTTCCAACCAAGTTCAAGCATGTCGTCAATGAAGCACAAGATTGACAAGTTTGATGGAAAGAAATAGCTTCAGTTTGTGACACATCAATATGCACGTTTTGTTGACATAACAAGATCTTCTAGACACACTTGTCGGAAAAGATAAGATGCCGTTGTCGGAAAAGATAAGATGCCGAGTTTGATGTCTGATGCAGAAAAAGCAACCCGAGATGCCAAGACACTTGCTAACATACAGCTTTGTTTATCTAATGAATTACTTATAGAGTTGGCTGATGAGTGGGCTGCGGTTGGCTTATGGCTCAGATTATAATCATTGTGCATGACCAAATCGTTGACAAGCAAGGTATATCTGAAGCAAAGTCAGTTCACTCTTCGCATGACAGAAAGTACATTGCTAAAAGACCATCTTGATGAATTAAAATTTTTTTTTGATGGATCTCAACAATATATATGCTAAAATTAATAATGAAAATTCTGTACTAATATTATTATGCTCTTTACCTCCTTTCGAGAATTTCGTCAACTCTATGTTTTATAACCAAGATATTGTCCCTGAAAGGCATTAGATATGATCTTCATTCTCACAAGTCATAGCAGAAGGTTTTCAATACATGCGAGAAGGTTCAAGCTCAAGTTTTGGTTGCAAATGGCTCCTATCAGGGAAATTAACATGATCGATCGGAAAAGCATGTAAGAGATTTCAAATCGAGAAGGATGTCAAAATCACGTCAAAGAACATTGAGTACTACGATTGCAAACAAAAAAGACAAATAAAGAATGATAGCTCAAAGAAGAAAGCGAACGATAATGAGAAGTCACAGGATTACTCCTCAGTTACTAATATTGCAGAAGAAGATTCTCCAGATGTTGATACAGTTCTCCCGATCACATATCATGCTCGCCCACTTCTCACACTTGAGAAGTAGATGCTGAGTATTCTTTTATGTGTCCTCATCATAATTGGTTTACTACATATGACAAGGTCAATGGTGGAGTTATTTTGATAGGAGATGACACTAGATAGTCGGTATTGGAACTATTAGAATCAGAATGCATGATGTCATGGCAATGACTCTTGGAGAGGTTCTGTATGAAGAAATTTTGATCACTTTGTGAATTCTAGACACGCAAGGTTCTCTGTGTATTTTTGATGATAGTCTTTCGGATCAACGGTGCGTTAGTGATTATGAAAGGCATCCAGATGAGCAGACTATATATTCTTCAAGGTACTATAATTACATTGCTAGTGTGATATTATCAGAAGAGTCCAACTCAGTTGTTACCAGGTTGTGGCATATGCATCTAGGGCATATAAACGAGGGGCTTGACTGTATTAAGCAAATAAGATTTACTTGAAGGCCATAAGGTGGAGCAGTTGACCTCCTGTGAGCATTGCATATTTGGTAACAAAAAAAGGATCCAGTTTAATATTGTTACTCACACAATAAAATCTACATTAGATTATATTCACTCAGATGTCTGGGTGCCTTCTTAAGTTCCTTCCAAAGATGATGCAAGGTATATGCTTCCTCTCATCAATAACTATTTCAGGGTGATCTAGATATATGTGCTAAAAAAGAGTTAGATTTTCAACTCGTTCAAGAATTGAACACCATTGGTTGAGAACCAGCCCCGAAAGAAGATTAAGTGACATTGAAAATACAATGGTACGAAGTTCTATT
Organism: Scilla litardierei; assembly: GCA_030789695.1. NCBI lineage: Eukaryota > Viridiplantae > Streptophyta > Magnoliopsida > Asparagales > Asparagaceae > Scilla > Scilla litardierei. The sequence continues at coordinate 6,392 of JAULAV010005801.1, forward strand.
CCAAAGAGTTCGATGCGTTCTGCTAGAAAGATGGCATTGCGAGGCATCACATTGTGAAAGGAACTCCATAGCAAAGTGAAGTTACAGAACGGAGGAATATATTATTATTGAAGAGAGAAAGATGCATGCTTTCTAATGCCAGGTTGTCAAAGAACTTTTGGACTTAGACAAACAGCTTGTTATCTCCCGTTACTGCAATCAATTGCAAAACTCCTATCGAGATATGATCTTATAAACCTGCTGATTACTCTATTTGGAAAGTATTTGATTGTCTTGCATATTATCATGTTATTAATGGAAAGCTTATCCGTTGGACTATCCTGTCTAAATCTTCTTCTCCTCAAATATAAGTAGATCAGTTCTCATGGTTCTCTTGTACATGTGAATCAGTTTCCTCTCTAAATACATTTGGATCAGTACTCTTAGTTCTCTCATACAAGTGGTTCAGTTCTCTTCTTTACAAACTGAAAATGGATCCAATTTAAGATTGAGGAGATGTTTAGGTGGAAAAAAGTCTCTTATCGAGAAGAATAGAAAATTTGAAGAACATAAATTGAAATTGAGCCCATAATCTATGCCGAGACACTAACCCAAAAGATTAATTTGTTAGAGGCCCAATTAATTTATGTTCCCACTTTTTTCCATTCTGTCTAATGTAGGACTATTTTTCTAATATGTATAATGCATTTGAGGTTATTTATAATTCTTGAAGACCCAAGTTACCAGTAAGCAGAAGAAGCAAAAATTTATGTACAGTGAACGGTTAATATAATACGACTGGTAACAGATTATATCACATTCTATTATTCTATCCACATTACTAATAAGACGTTTCAAACTATACAAAGCATCTTATATCCACATTACTTCTAGGACGCTTCAAACTCTAGAAATCAGTTAAATTACTAGCACAAGGAACAAGACTTAACTCATATTAGAAAGCCAACAATGGTTTTTTAGTGCGCTGAACAAGAATTAACTTGCAATAGCATGCCAACAATGGCGCCGATGCAAAAAGATAATTATTCAAATATTCTTTTCAGAAAACTATTATGACAAAGCATAATGCTGCTTGAACCTCGTGAAACATAAAAGTAACATTCTTGATTGCAATGGTGACCTAGGAAGCAATCACAATCATCTAGAGGAGAAGTTACCTGTGAAGAGCTGCTTCCTTTATTTTTGAGGATCAAAAGTTGATCAAGAGCATGTATATTATTGGAGTGAGACGATATGAAGTTTGCATGCAATGAATTTCTTGAAGTTGCATGAAAATGGTCATAGAACTGCTCAAACAAGTAGTAGAGCTCTTCTGCAGAATTCTGCAGAAATAAATTGTTAACGCATATGGATATGTAAGATTCAAAGAAATAATGATGCTTTAGAATGAAGCAGTACCTGATAGAAAGCAACAATTTCTGTTGTTTCCATATTGTACACGGCAAAAAATGATGTATGTTGATCAGTACTTCGAGAAACCTAAATGAAAAAAAGGACGGATGTTTCAAGGGGAACCACTCTAAGCCATGCTTAAAAAGTAATGGAAGTATACATTTGTCACTGGTCTGAAAGGTTGAAAATACACACCCCTCCGTCTACACTTCCAAACTTGATTAGAAGATGATGACGATCCAAAAACTGTACCTGTTAAGAGAATTGAAAATTTTACATTATAAGCCATACAACATCTTGAAATTGCGAGATTTAAGATTATCTTAGAGTAGGAAAATGATGGAACGTGTTTAATGAATTAACTGACAACTAAATAGAATATTATTTTCATTTCCCTTTTGTCGTATGAAACATGCAAGGCTGGAGAGTAAGTACGACAATTAGATACATACCTTCAGCATGATAAGGTCAATATAATCTTGAAAATGGAAGTAGAACTTCTTTTTAAGATGTTGAACCCTCTGTAACAAATTATGGTTGCAGTATAAATATTCTGGAAAAAGATTTGGTAAACAACAATTAAATCATATGATGGTCTCCATGAAGAAAGGTAATTATCGCCATAATGTATTATAATAACAACAACAATAATAATCAAAAAAATTATTGAACATTTACTACATCTTTAAACCATCATTTATTAAAACAGCAAATGTGCAAAATAAACTTAGAATCGAAACATAAGCAACAATAAGATGTGCTCCAATAAAGCTCAAAAGAAACTGAATATCAATCTAACTGAATATCAATCTCATATTTGCATATTAACTTAATGCATTGTGCTATTCCACCTATAATACAAAAAGAAAAAAGAGATACAGAAGGTATGCAGTTTTGATGCTTTTGATTGGCATGGAAGGGGAAAAAAGACCGATATCATGTCTCTGCAGCTGTGGTAAGTTCTGTCATGAAAACGCTTATGTTCTATCACTGCAGTATGCATGAACATGTGCATGCACATCTAGCAAAGTGAACGTACTGTTTACAGGGCATAATACACTCCAATGGAGGAACACACAAATAAGCATTTGCGACTACCATAAAAACAATGCCGATGTTACAACTGTAGCAAAAACAAATTCTTTCAGGAAGGCCAGGAAGCATAAGAGGGAGTATGTAGCAAGAAAACTATACTGATTTTATATTGTTCAGAAACTCACAGCCTCCTGATAAAATATTAGGATATGTGTGCTTGATATACGATTAAGACAACACGAAAGGTGTGGCATTAAATGATGACTCTGAAGCTAATCAGATTATGACAGCATTGTTGATGAAATGGAAAGAAGGTATATGAATAAATTTATACGAAGAAAGAATTTCTTTTTTCTATTTAACATTGTTTTTTAAATTTAAGCAAATATGAAGAATTGTAAACCATTGCTAGTTAAGAAACAAATATTTCTCGAAAATTTACAAAACGGGAGTAGAGATGATGAGCACGGAGACACAGACAAATGACTAAATTAAGTCCCTATCGTTCTCCTGAATAGACCCCCATGGACTAGAGCACAATGTGTGAGGGAGGATGGGTCAATATGTGGTTCTTCCTGTAGTGCTAATGGAAACTGTAAAGTCCTTCCTATAACTTTGACATGAATCTATAAGAAGTTACATCAGATGGTGACGCCAAGGATCCTATTTGCTCATCCAATCAACCATAAAAGTATAATTTGTAAACTCTTTAAAAGCCTAAACATGATTTGATTGCAATTTCAAAACATTTAAAGCAACAAATACATACACCAATCCAGTAAAAGTAAAATTATATTAGCCCGCTATAAAAAGAAGAAACACACAAAGTATTATAGCCAAAACCAGATACTTATATCTATTGAGGCGAAGCACACTGTGCTAAGTACTACAGTATTTGAGAGTAACTCAGCTGACCATTTCATGCAAGCTTTTAAAGGATAGATGTTATGATACCATGTAACATAGCAAGTCTACAAAGTAAGCCAACAAAAAAAATTTAATGGCCTACCAAAGTTTGATCTGCTTCTTCATTCCATGTCTTGCGAAAAATGAACGAGAGCAACCGTTGTTTAATACCGCTTAGAAAAGGTCTTCCCTGGGTAACCTGTTTGCATTGAATGTCACATTTGATCAATGTATGATCTCATTTAGCTATTTAAAACAGACAAGCCCTGAAAGATAATGGGTTTAAACCTTAAAACGAAACACAGACAATAGCATCTCTTCAGAATGCCACAAAACATACAAGAGCAGCAACATAGAAACTTAAGCATGTCAGATTTTTTTCATGGACAAAGTGTAGATTGCTCATTGATCATAGTTCCAGATTCAAGCAGGTAGAGGTAGTTCTGAAATTTTGAAAGGTTTGTCTAGATCTCAACAGATGTCCCAACTGGCAAGGAATTAACTAAGATAAAAGCAAAGGCAACGAAAAAAGGGATTTCAAAGTAAACATCTAAATAGTGTTTATCCATGAAAAATTGCAACCAAATGACTATTGTACAATGGTGTTGGAAAAATAGGTTGATAACTCATGAATAAGGTTCATTTTAAGACTCATTTTGCGTAGGATACAATGCTCATTTATAACGAGTCTTGATGGATTTGTATTCTCCTTTGCAAGGAGACTGAAATGATATTTTCATGTGCTCAAAATAATATATGGATGAATGAGAAATTGACTCTCAAAATACACCCATGAAATTATAAAAAATTGAGGAAAAACTTTAGTTCCACTTAAAAAGAGAAGAAGATCTTTAGGGGTTTAAATAGAATATTATTTCTTACTCACAGACCGGTGAGTATGGGCCCAAAAGTGTACCCGCACGACCTACGAAAATGAATGTTGGACCGGATTACCTACTTCATACAAACTGAGTTATGCAATCTTTGCAATTTTTTCTCCTCTTCCATTACGAGATGACCGTTGAGCTGATTGTTGAGCTTTCTTTAGCATTAAAGCTAAGAAGATAAATGGTCTGAACGTGAACATTAAGGCTGAGATAACAACCATGAATGTGTGCTTCAATGCATGTATTGATTATTCGTTTTATCCATAATTGCGGAGGTTGTTCATCTCCTCAATTACTCCTATATAATGGGACCTTAGTACTCAGCAGAAATATAGACAAAATTCTATTCTTATTTGTTTTTTCTTCTTTGTCCATCGTCTTTTGTGTTGCGATAGAGTTCAGGATCATCTCGGTTCACCGGAATGATTTTCGTGGTGCACGATTCTTGCTCGTCATCCGTTGTATCCTGAGAGACAGTGGTCATTTGATTATCAAAGCATCGGTGGTGGAAGTTAAATCTATTTTAAGGATACCATGTGATACACTGGCCTTTGCTGTAATTATGATGCGATCCGGATCTGAATTTGAGATAAAAATATGGTTTTTAGTGATTTTGGGGTGAAAGATGGGATTTTTTGTGGAAAGGTGAGATTTTTGGTGCTAGAGAAGAGATTTGGGGAAGAAAAATGTATATTTATTAATAGAATAAAGCGAATACAAGATAGGTGGTCTCGATTCGAGAGAAGGCCGCTCTCCTACCTTTAGATTCGAGATCAAAACCTAAATCTTCACTAGATCTAAGGGATCTACCCTTTCACAATTCTTCTCAAACTCCACATCTCCCTCTCTTTAATCTTTTCCTTTATTTATAATCAGATTCATATTGAGCCGTCGCCCCTAAATTACCATAATACGCCTGACCTATGGTTTTTACCCAAAATTACAAATCTGTTCTTGGACCCAAATGCCCTCACAGTGTCTAGAAATTATAGATCTACCATTATGCACATAAACCCTAATGCTAACAATACTCCGTTCCTGAAAAGCCACATTGTCTCCAAGGTGATGTATGTAGTGTGTGGGCTACTCCCCTCCGACTGATGATGCTCGTCCCCTCCTGGATCAAAGGGCCACTCAAGAGCTCCGTCCTCAGAATGTCGTCGTAAGAAGGGCAGTGCGTCTGCGGCTAAGTCGTTTATGTCCTGACTCTTTTTTTTTTCTGAATTTAGACTTCAAACGGGCGCAAACTCGTCAAAATACAGACGTGCATCCTCCGAAAATAGCACAGAAATTCCCAAAAAAATCACACAGCGCATTGTACAGCTATTGGCCGGTCAATGGCTCGTTTCAATAGCTCGGCTGAGCCGGCTCAGGCGGGTGGCTGCCCAACAGGATCGGTTGGATCGAGCCGTCACTATAGTGATGGCGGCTCGCCGGTGCCGATCCCCTTTTCTAACGGCTCCAGCAGCCGTTAGCCACGAAATGGGTTTGATGGGTTTAATGGAACGAAAGGAATGTGCTGGTGGTGGCAGCGGTCCCAGATTCCGCCGGGTGAGCTGTCGACAAAACTCAAAATGTGGGACAGATGCCCTTAGGTGGCTCACCAGATTTGGGGCGGCCCTCCTGTGGGACTCCCGAGTCGGGACAGCCCTCAGGGGGCTCGCCTTAGTCGGGGGCTCGCCCTAATTGCGGGCAACCCTCAGGGGGCTTACACAACTATGGCTGCCCCCTCAGGGGGCTTACACGACTATGGGCAGCCCTCTAGTGGGTCGCCCGACTAGTGGCGGCCCTCCTGGGGCTCGCCCTAGTCGGTGCGGCCCTCAGGGGGTCCGCCGGTACCGAAGGGATTTTGCTTGTCTTCAATGGCAGTGGATCTTTTCCGATTGACGTCGACATCTTCTGATCTGCTCCGTTGTCTGTCTTCTTCTCTAAATCTGGTAGATCTGAGCTGGAGATCTTCAGATCTGTGATCGTGGTCTTCAGATCTGGGTTGGCATCATTATCTGGTTTCAGATCTGAAGCCGGATCTAACTTGACAGCCTCAAGAAGTTCCGCATTTTTCCTTACCTCTACCATCACTTCATCAACCTCTTCTTCCTCAATGTCTTTTCTCAACTCCTGAAAGAATTACTTCCAAGATTTCTTTTCTTCCTTTTTTGCCACCAGATCTGCATCAGAAAATAGTCCCTAGTGAAAAGACTTGACTTTGTCCTTTCTCTTTACTAAAGTCTTCGCTTTTTGTTCAGGATCTAGGGTTTCGGTCAGATCGGATCTGATTGACTTGGACAACGCCGCAACTAGTTAATTCGTTTGATTTATGGCTTTAATAACTTGCTGGAATTTCTGATTTATCTCGGCCCATTCATTCATTATACTTTTCTTGATCTCCTTGATTTCGTCGTCGAACTTTTCTTCCAACACGTCGATCTTATCCTTGGATCTCATCGCCGTCGTGGATCATCGTGCTCTAATACCACTCGATGTGATCCAGATCTGAATTTGAGATAAAAATATGGTTTTTAGTGGTTTTGTGGGGTGAAAGATGGGATTTTTAGTGGACAGTTGGGATTTTTGGAGTTAGAGAATAGATTTGGGAAATAAAAGATGTAATTTTATTGATAGAATAAAGCAAAAAAGATGGATGGCCTCGATTCGAGAGGAGGCCGCTCTCTTAACTTTAGATTCAAGATCAAAGCCTAAATCTCCACTATATATAAGGGGTTTACCCTTTTACAATTATTCTCAAACTCCACCCTCGATCTGTCTAATCTTTTCCTTTATTTATAATAAGACTCATATTGAGCCGTCACCCCTAAATTACCATAATACCACTGACCTATGGTTTTACCCAAAATTACAAATCTGCCCTTGAACCCCAAAATTACAAAAATGCTCTATGTCCAGAAATTACAGATCTGCCATTATGCACATAAACCATAATCCTAACAAATTATTCTTTTGTTTTTAGTCTTTCGTCTTTCTCAAAAGTCAATTTTTCACTACTGTAATCTGTTCGTTAACTTTGTTATGCATATGCATTTTGGCTAACAAATGGTTCTTCAAACAACCAACACATCTCTCAAATCAGCATGACACAAAACCAGTTCTTCCGCTAGATAATTGATCTAAAAGTCAGCACATATAGTATGCCTCATATTCCTTCTATTTCCCTAACAAAGTAAAGATACCACAAAATGAAGATATCAGATTGACATACCAAAACAAACTAACATAGAGACAATACTAAAATTAAGTAATCACCCAGGTGCAACCTTCCGATGAAATGAAGGTAAACCAAGTAAAATACGCTATGCTGCTGTCCAGGGTGCCAAGACTATTGTTAAAATTAAAATTAAAATTCTCATCGTTGTCATTATTGTTATTATTATTATTATTTAGCTCTAGCCTTCACACGACTTGGCCAAACATTGAAGTTCAAGTAGAGCTAGTTTTCATGAACTTCAAGTTTAGAATAGAAAATCAGCAACATTTTTCCATATTACAACCCCCATGACAAATAAATTCGAAATTACTGTTGAAGAAAATTCGAATATAATGAAGATATATCATGTGATGTTGTTCTTTGAAGAAAGAGGGGAACACAATCTGCTTCCAGTGATGTTAAACTTATGTTGGCATGCATTGGAAGACAACAGGCCTTACATCGAACTAGCCAGAAGCTTTAATCACCCACAAAGACCACTGCACATAAACATATAAAGTACACAAGAAATCGGGTTGCTCTATGTCTTTAAGGCTATAAATAGATAATCTTCCACAACTTGAGTTTTATCGTGAGGGATGAATGAAATCTGAGAGACTGAGATAAAGAATCCCAAGTCAGAAGACTTCTTTAACAAAGTGCTAAATAAATCATCAAGTAAAAAAATCTCCAAACAGAGGATATCACGAGGCAACGTTATCAGAAGAACTTGTAAAGGTCAAGAAACATTTCATTCAAACATATCTGGTATAGTGCTTTTTTCTAGAATTGTCTTCGAATGTTGCATATTAAATGCAAAGCCAAATGAGGATTGTAACACGAGAGACATCTTTAACAAGATTTATAATAACTAATTGCAAAAGTAGGCAGCTCAGTGCATCAGATTCCAGGCATTGCACCATGCAGGATGGGAGGGTTAGATGTATATAACCCTAACCATACAAAGTTTGCCATGAAGCAAACACATCACATGAACATGAAGGTTACAAGTGGGCAACCTTACTGTTGTGTTCATGTGACAAAGAAGCAACCTTTGCATTTGAAGGCAAAGGCAAAGTCCAACGATAGTTTCGTACTAATTATGAACAGCCAATCTTCAATGATGATATTATTGACAATCTGCACAAGTCAGAGAGCCAAGTAGACTGCAAAGGCTGTGAAATAAAATAGGAAACTATCAGTACATGAGCTCGATTACTCTCTTAAGGTTTGGATGCATTGTTTTCTTGATTTCCACATGCATTTAATGAAGTAAAAAAGAATCTATTTTTTTAAACCTGTATGAACCTAAATAGTGCCATTTTGACTAAAATGCGTAGTAGACCATTTGGGCTCAAATAACACTAGCATCAATTCATTGAAGGATGTACATTTGGGCCACACTGTTAATGTTTGTCACGTTTCCCAAAGAAATACCATGAACTTGCTTTGTTATGGGTAATTACTAATTACTTCATACTGCAAACTGTCTCTTAACCATTAACAACAGGAATACGCTTGTATCCTTCCAAGTCAATTATCTTCTCTAATATGAAGTGCAGAAAATCAAGTTGTCTTTTCAAAATCAACAATCAAGTAAATTGTTCTTAACGATCTCATGAGATATTTCAGGAAATGCTATTGTAACGTTCCAGAGAATAAATTTATTTAACTTTTTTTTCTTATGTTCATATAGAATTTCAGCTTTAACCCAATTAAGGGTATTACCAACTTAAGAGTTCATTGGTACAAAACAGTCACGTGCAAAGCTAGTGATAACTTTCAAATGCCATTCAATTGATGGTCATTTTAAAGAGAACCAAATGCAAGGATGATGGTAATTAAAAAATAATACATATAAATATTGTCTAGTAACAAATAATTAAAAACGTCATAGTAGACTTCTGCAAAAACAAGAAAATATCCAAAGTTTCGTCGAATGTTGGTTATTGGTTAGATGAATTACTAGTTTAGGATCATAGTCTGCATCCACCAAAATAATACGAATGATTAAAGGGTTTAAGCTATATACCCCTCAAAGCTTGCATATTTAGAATTGTACTCACTAACTCTTCATATTAAGAAATTTAGACATCAGATGTTATGTTAAAATACCACCCACGTTAGTTAAGATGAATATTCTGTTTCTGTTAAATAGGGAAAAAATTCTAAATGACCAAGATGCCCCTCTTCTTCATCGCACTGAAATTAAACTTCAACAAGAGAACCCAAACCACAATAACCCTAATCACCCCCATTTCATTTTATTAACTCTCCTTCCTTATTTTTCTTTGCTCCACACTATCACTTCCTTCTTTCCCCTCAAATCGCCATCAATGAGGCAGTTCCTTTATCCAAACCATCAAAATTCCCTTATGTTTGTTCTCTTTCAAATCACTTCCTCTCCCCTCGCCCTTACGGTTCCACCTGAACAAACCCCTCATTTCTTTTCCCCCGTCGTGTCTTCTCCTTCTCAAATCAAGAAGCTCTATTGAAGGAATGGATTACTGGGTTTTGAATGAGATTTTGAGGTTCGGATCTTCTTGAAGAAGCAATAGGGAAAAAATATACTCTTGTATATTTTTTTGCTATAGTCTAATAGCAACCGAAGGGGGTATACTTTAAGACCACAAGAGTTTTGCAAAGTAAAAACAAAAAGATTTTTTAGAGATGGAGGGGGATAAAATTCTAAATATGCAAGATTTTGTGGTCCTTATCTAACAAATTCATGATTAAAAATATTAGTGATTTTTCAACCATGTTATTAAGTAAGCTTTACATGCAAGCAATGCTGCAAATAAATGGGTTAACGTATGCATATACTCTCGATGGTGCTTTTGTTGGAAACAACGATCTATGACTTATTGTTTGATGATGACAAACATTTGTGAACGAGTTGATGTGTGTTAAGTGCTCGCAGGGATGGCAAAGGAATAAATTCTCAAAGCATTAACTAAGTCAATTGTTGGAGAAAGTGCTATTCATATAGCACATTGGAGATGAAGGAATTGCTATTCACATAGCAATTTGTGACTTGGTAAAAAATGGTACAAAGATGAGAGAATCTCTATTGGGATTGAGTCAAATCATTATGGAAGATATGCCACTGCCCAAATCACAATTACTATCAATCTCATACCCAAAATAACTTGCAATTTCTATCTCCAATAGGACTTGTTCTTGGCCGCAACAAACAACCCCAGCCTATATGAACCATCATCTCTATAAGGGCTTTTGTTTTTTTTTTGCGGCAACCAAAAAAAAAGATAAGAGTCGGCCGAAAATAAATCCTAGTCTCTCGTAGCAGCAAGCTTCTCCCAAAAAGCCAAAAAAAGACCTCTTGCTGCAAACACCTTCATGCCTTCACGCCCAAAGAAAAAAAACTCCTTAAGCTCTCCAAGCCGAAAGCAAGTCCCAGCAATCTCATACCAGGGTTGAGCTCTCATCACCAAAAACCAATCCATTCGAGCAAGCTTGAGTCCTCATCAAAGTCCATAGCCGTGATCATCAATCTCCTCTAAGGCCGAGTTCTCTTCAATACCATTGTAGACCTATAAATCTGCTGCCGCACCGAGCTTACCGACCGACCCCTCCCAGTGCCATCGAGCAAGCTTTCAACTGCCGCAGCCCTTGCCAATCGCATTGCTGACCGGCTTACTCCAGAGCAAACAACAAGGCCTGCCATCCAAGCTTGTTGTGCCATCATCTCGCTGCTGCCGACGTTCTGGAGAAGTGATCTGCACACAATCAGGTCGAGGGGCTGATCACCACCTAACAAACCTCAGGCACACACAAAGGGAAGAAAAGGAAAACATTATTAATTCTCCATTACATTAATCAAGAGCTGTACTTTTTTTCTCTTGTGTTTATAAGTTGCAGGCTATTAAAAATAAGGCTACAAGGTACAAAAGAACCCAAGCACGTGAAGCAAGTGGTAGAGAGACATGTCAAAGCATTTAATTTCCAGGGGCAACCAATTTTTCTTTGTCTCCACTTTGATTTATCTGGCAAGCTCTTCACTTTGATTTGTTAAGGACAAGGCAAAGAAACAAAAAGAACCGAAAGTTTGCAAGCACTTGGTTTTAAAAGCACACACCCGTTACTTTTTATCTCCAAGAGCAGCACATTGTTTTTCCCATCCAATCAAAACAAGCCGCATGCTCTGACCAAGAGAATCCAAGCTGCCGCAATTGTTTTTCTTTGAGGGGCAGGCCGTTCATTTTCTTTTTGCAAATCTCTGAGAGCACTTCTCCTTTCATGCATAAGAATTAATACACAGTCTTTGTTGTTGTGTGCAGGGTAAAGAAAAGTTAGGGGATTGAAATATAAAGGCACATGCCGCAATCTTGGTGTGCCATCCTAGTGCCGCAACATCAGAGTCTTGGAGCATCACATCCTTGCCGCAATATCAGAAGAGCGTGCCAAGGCCGCAAGTCATCCAAAGGAGTTGAGACTTGCCGACTATATCATTGTCAGACGTTATTTGACGACGTGCTGAACGACAGAGACGACACACCGTTACTGAGCATTTTTAAAACTCTATTTATTTATCTTTGTATTGGTGTAGCGATCTCTGTAAGGGAAACTTTACCATCTGTGTTACTTTTGGGGACCTGACTACTTTGGGAGTCGTCACGGAGGGAGAGCATCTGACTAGATTGAGAGTGTAGAGAACGTGATGTGCGTACGAGCTAGGTGAGAGTAGATTTAGGATCTTGACTCATTGTAGCTATACAGGATTACATATCTATCTAGTATTTGCTTTCGGGGTTGGAGTAGGTCGTGGGGACGACTGAACCAGGGTATATCTGTGCGTACTCTGTGATTATTATTTTATTACCCTGCATGTACTTATAACTACGTGTGATTTCTCGTGGATTGCACGAGAATTTTTATTAGTCTATTCACCCCCCTCTAGGCTACGATCCAGATCCAACAGCTTTCGTATAAATATAACACTTAAACCCTTGAAGAGAATAAAACCGAATGCTTAGACAAGCTGAGTTGTGACTGAAGCTCTTTACGTTGAAGTTTTTTGATAGGATTTTCCCAAATATGAAGTTAAATCAAACAAAAACAGCGAATAATGAAGATAAATGGTTACAATAAAGGGGCAACCACCCTCCCAAGACGTCGGTAAGCGAGGACGTCCGCACTCTCCTAGATCTACCTAAGAACTCTCGAAGAATTCTCTCAAAATATCAATAATCAAGCATGATCATAAAAGACGGCTAGCGCTAGTTTAAATAAGAAAAATACTCTCTTAACACTAAAAATAAGAAAAAGACCAAAATGCCCTTAAGTCGGCCTCCCCCCTTGCGCACGTGGCTTGGGCACCGGCTCGGGACCCCCTCAGGCCGCGGGTCTAACACTACTTCGTCCCTGAAAATCCACCTTGTCCTCAAGGGGGTGCTTGACATCACTGGCGGTGCTACTCCGAGGGGGAGTCGTCATCATCTCTGATCCCTTCGTCCTCCACATAATCATCATCGTCTGCCTCTGCGATCAACACTTGCAGCTTACGACCCCCACAGTGGTGTCCTGGAGTGAACCTCTCATCGCATCTGAAACAGAGCCCCTTCTGCCTCTTCTTCCTCATCTCGACGTTAGTCATTCTCCTAAACTGACCCCCCGCTGGCGGTGCGCTGCTCTGCTATCCAGTCTTCTCAATACTTGCTTGATCTGCCCCCGTAGCTATCTATTGTTCTCCTGTCGCAGTCGGGACACTCCGTGAAACCGGTCCACTCCAACCACCTCTTACCTTTCTCTCCTCCATCTGCCAATCCTCCGCCATCTGAGCATACTCCAAGGCCTCCATCAGACTCTGAGGCTTATGCATGCGTACCGCTGCGCGTATAATGGCCTTTAGCCCCTTCATGAAGGTGCTCTCTGACGTGCGTTTATATTTTATATATTCACGCACGTCTTCTTTGTGATTTTCCGTTGTTTTCCGTCGTCCCATACCCATTTTCTTGTGATTTTTAGTTTTCTTTCACTTCTTTGTGTTTTTGTGTAAATGCATGAGATTGCCAGCGTTGGGGACATTTAAAGAAGATATCATGAGTCCCCAGAGCAACAGGAGGAGTCACACGCGATCCAGAGAGGCAAACGATGAAGATTGCTATATCTCAGCCCCCAACCGATCGGGTGGACCAGCCACCCAATCGGTTGATGCACGTGTGTCTGAACCGGACAGCAACTGAAGAGAGGAGCAACTCACCCGATCGGTTCAGTGATCGGGTGAGTCGATCAAACTCTGTCAATTGATGCTGAATTCCAACTGATCGGGTGACATCTCACCCGAGCGGTTCATCTGTAGCTGAGATTTCCAAACGATGACCCTAAAAGCTCAACCGACCGGTTCGTGGATCGGATGAACCGACAAAGTTCTCTATTATTTTTGGGCGTAATTCCAACCGATCGGGTGACTTATCACCTCATCGGTTCACCTGTAGCCGCAACTTCTCAAATAGCGAATCGATGGTGCCACCCGCTCGGGGACTGCGACCGGTTGAAGCTCCCGAAGACGAAAGCTGAAGCGCCAAGCAGCTCACTCGATCGGTTGATGCTTCAACCGATTGGGTGGCCGCGATTTCTATATATAGTCGACCTAGGGTTGCTGAAAACGAAGCCTGTAATTTTTCTGTCTTTTCTTGGGTTGTGACGGCTGGAATTTTATCTGTTTTTGTAAGTGTTCCGATTACTTTGAAACTTTAATATAGTCTTAATTGCATTGCTACTATCTCATTTTTATTGCTTGATCATGATTTCTACCGTTGATTTTTGTTTAGATTGCATTTTAGCTATGATTTGTGAGTAGTTCCCAAATCTGGGATTTTGGTGGAAACCCCTTCGTGAGTTCTCCCTAGAGCGACCATAGAAATAGAATTTCGATAGGGATTAGGAATTTAGATGGTTACCCTGGGTGTTTCATTGTCATCGGCGGGAAAAAGACCGCCTTTGACCGTCGGGCCAAGGGTAATAAACTTGGCGGTTGACTCTCTAGCCACAGCTCACACTCCTAGTGTAGACATTGAATCCTAGCGCCTGGGAACGGCAGGATGAGATGGTGGGAGTAATCGTTGCGAGCTTAGTGCTCCCGGAGTCGGTCGGTGTTAATGGACATGGGAATGCCCACCGACCGAACCCGGGTAGTCCTAGCGTATCATCCTGGGCACCGACCGGAATATCGCGCCCATGAGACGCTAGGTATCACTCTTAGAGGCAACGTCTCACCACTAAACCCTAATTCCGATCGTATTCCTATCTGTCGGTCGTAATAGTGAGAACACATGATAGGGTGGAAACCGAAGTCCTAGGTTTCCTTTTATATCGTTTATCCTTCGTATCTATATTCTGTGACAATCCATCGATCGTTCGGGCTAGCTCACCTATAGGGTGAACCGGTTCCTCTTTGACACAAGCACAACATACGCCTCCCTGTATTCGACCCCCAAGCCACACTACAACACCGTGCACTTGCGGTATAAATATTTAAATCTGGTATCCCCGATCATATTGCACTTTTATACTCAAAACCTAGGGGACGCCAAGCTCTATGGCGCCGTTGCCGGGGAGGCAACGTGCTTGTTTATTTTAGGACCCAGTGAACCCTTGAGTCTGGCTCATATCCTCACCTCGCGATAATTTTCGCATTCTACTTTTTCATTTGTTATTTTTTTCTATTCTTTATTTTCTGTTTTTATCTGTTTCTATCCCATACTTGCTTCACGGGTGTTCGTGATTTTTCATGCGCAGGAATACAAGGAGTCTCGACGACTTGATTCCTTTAGATCCGGAGATCAACGACACCATGAGGTGTCTGAACGCAGAGAAGAGAAGAAGAGAAGAGTCTGCAGCCATGGGAGAGAATACAACTCCGCAGAAATCCCTGCTGGAGTACTCGATGCCATCCATCGGGTCCTCATCCAGCATCCAACCTCCGACCATCACGGCCGCGAATTTTGAGCTAAAGCCGTCATTAGTGACGTGGATCCAGCCGGATCAATTTTCTGGGGCACCCATGGAGAGCCCAATTGAACATCTAGACTCCTTCCTTAAGAAGTGTGACACCTTCAAGATCAATGGTGTCACAACTGAAGCTATCCGACTGAAGCTATTCCCCTTCTCTCTGCGGGATATAGCCAAGCAATGGCTTAGGGGAAAGGACACGAACACCTTCACCACTTGGGAGAAGCTATCAAACGCCTTCTTGACCAAGTTCTTTCCCCGGGAAAGACGATGAAGCTGAGGAGCGAGATCTCATCCTTCTCCCAAGCCATCCACGAATCCCTGCACGAAGCCTGGACGAGATATAAGGAGATGCAGCGGAGATGCCCTCACCACGAGCTTCCAAAATGGCAGATAATTAATCTGTTTTACAATGGATTGAGGGATGACCTGAAGTCTTCGATGGATGCAGCGGCTGGGGGTCCTTTATGTCGAGAAGTGAAGAAGATGCCGGCAAAATTCTTGAGAACATGGCATCAAATAATGAGCGGTGGTGCGATGAGCATGTCACGCCCAGATCTGGAGGTATTCACAGAGTCGAGTACGTTGACAAATTTTCTAGCAAATTCGATTTGTTATCGACCCAGATCTCGGAACTGATGGTAGGAGCTGGTGGTGCCAGCACCCAACAAGTATCGACGGTGGAAGCGAAAGTCCTGGGAGACTTCGAGGGTAGTGATATCTCACCACCGGTGGATCAAGCTAGCGCGCTTTTCTACAACCCGACGGGTAATGCGCCATATCCACCAAGGACTAGCTCAAATCCGTCTTATTCTCCGAATAATCGGAACCACCCCAACCTGAGCTACATGGCACCATATCAGCAGCCCCAACAGCCGCAGCAACAAGTATATCAGCCGCCTCGGCAACAGCAGCAGCAGTATCAGCAACAGCAGCAGCCCCAACAAATTTACCAGCAGTATCCCTAGGAACCAGCAGCCCATGCAGCAGCAGCCATACGGCCAGCAGCGAGTGATCTCCCCAGTCGAGAGCCTCTTGACCTAGTTTATTACGAATCAGGAGAAGATCAACTTGCGACTAGAGATGGGACAGAAGGCCCTGACCGACCAAGTAACCCAGCTGGGGTTGCAGGTGGCGAACCTTCAAAGGTCGCAAAACCAACTGTCGGGTCAGCCGGAAGTAAATTCGAGGGGGCCGAATCAAACATTGGCATTAACGCACGATCATGCCAATGTGTCTGTTATAGTATTGAGGAGCGGCACTCAGCTTCCAAATAGAGTGCCCGCTAAGTAACCTGAAGCTCCGTTGGTCGATGGGCAACCAATTGAAAAATCAAATGACGATGGAGCTTCGTCATCTAAGGCTATGACTCCGGAGGGAGTCTCTGAGAAAGAGAAGAAGAAGAAGAACGAAGAGGAAAATCTGAGAGTCTTTAAGCCCGTTGTGCCTTTCCCACAACGCCTTGCCAAGGCAAAAATTGATGAAAAATATGGGAAGTTCTTTGCTATGGTCAAGGACTTGAGCTTGCAGATCCCTTTCCTCGAGGCCATTGAGACTATTCCTTCCTATGCGAAATTCTTCAAGGACTTGGTGACGAGAGGTGCTAGAAAAGAAAAAGTCGTTCTCACGGCGGAGTGTAGCGCTCTTATTCAGCGAGCGAACCCGCCGAAGCTCAAGGATCCAGGAAGCTTCTCCATTCCTTGTTCGATCGGAGAGGTGTAGATTAACTGTGTGCTCGTCGACTTGGGGTCGAGCGTCAGTCTGATGCCTCTGTCACTATACAGGAGGATAGGAATGGGCGACCTTGAGCCCGCCGGTATGACCCTTTAACTAGCAGATAGATCAGTCAAATACCCTGTGGGGATCGTGGACGACCTGCTAGTTAACGTCAGTGGAGTGTATGTGTCGGTAGACTTTGTTGTGATGGACATGCCGGAGGACACTCATACGCCGATCATCCTTGGAAGGCCCTTCATGGCCACCGCTGGCGTGCTGATAGATGTGAAGAAAGGGAAGCTACCCATTAATGTTGACGACCAGAAGGTCGAATTTAACTTGGGGCTATTTATGAAGCATCCTCCGGATGAACCAGGATGCAATATGCTGGACATTGAAGAAGAAAGAGATGTAGAAGCCGGACTTGGGAGATCCTCTCGAGGAACCCCCTGATAGCTTGGGGACCCTGGAGGAACATGCTGGGGTGGAAGAAGAGAAAGCTGTCGAAGCCGTGTTTTCCTCCGTGACGACCCCTCCCGAATTCCAGAAAGCTGCTCCGACGAGGAAAAAAGGAAAAGAGCCCATGAGGCTCACTGTCGATGAGATCCGGATCCTACGAAAAGTGGCGGTCGACGCCAATGTGAGGGAGAAACCCCCGGACACCACCGACGGTAAAATCATTGAGATCGTCTACTTATCACCGCTGTCAACACCAAGGACCACCGCTCCAGAATCTGAAGGAATGCCAAACATTGGGCATCGCCCGCGTCAACCCCCTTGAAAATCATCTACCGGGCGTCGAGCAAACGACGTTAAACAACAGTGCTTCATGGGAGGCAACCCATGTTCTAAACCTTCATCTTTATTTTTAGGATTATTTTTCTTATTTATAGTGAAAAAATTCAGCAACGGGAGTTTTCGTCGAGACTTAAATAATTTTTAAAAAAATTTGCAGGAAATCGCCCCCAACCGATCGGTTGAGCCCTCAACCGATCGGGTCGGCAGTGTCTGAAGATGGCACGTATCTGTATATCATCCAACTGATCGGGTCGCAACAATGTCTGACCGGGTAGCAGATCATGTGAGATCCTCAGTGCTCTCGGGAAATTTCGAGCTTAATTCAACCGATCGGTTCACTGGAGCTGAGACCGTGTCGCTGTCCGGGTGAAGTGCACAAAGCTCTCGGGAAAATCGTTAAGCGACCAACCGATCGGGTGAAAACTCACCCGATCGATTCGCCTGTAGCAGCCTTCCAACGAAATTTTTCGAAAATCTTCTCCGCGTCGAACCCTATAAATACCCCCGACTGAAACCCTATAAATACCCCCGACTGAACCGTTTCATTTTCTCTCACCCGATTTTGATTCTCCCCGTCGTTTCGCATTCCCTCTCTCCCAAGCGGCCACCCCTCTCCCCCGAACGATCTCCTCTCTCTCAATCGCTTCCCCCACCATCCTCTTCTATCGCCGTATCTATCCCATCTACCACAGCCTTGGTCGA
>JAULAV010005804.1:0-14934 GCA_030789695.1 Scilla litardierei
GTTAGGAGCAAATCCATCTAGTTGGTTTGATCAAATCCTCCTTGGAATCAAATTGGCTCCATTTCTTTCTCCACATTGACCAAGTCCAATTGCTACGTGTATAGATCTTTGACCAAGTCCAATTGATATGTGTATAGAAATTTCTCCATCTCTTTGACTAAGTCATCGTTTGGGTATTTGCATCCTCGCCACTCCTGCAAACACTTAACACACACATCAAATTGTTCACAAATATTTGTCATCATCAAACAATAAATCCTAGATCGTTGTATCCAACAAGGTGGTGGCCCACACAGGTCCCCTCACTGCGGTTGTGTATGGAATAGTACGAGTAGTGTTCGTGTGTTTGTGGGTAGTTGAGTCCTAAGGTGGATAGGGTCCAGCCTTAGGATGGGACCAGATATCAGAAGCTTGAGGTATAGAACCCTGGGGGTTGAGATTCTAGTGTTGATTCAAGATGAATGTATGTACGTATTTATGTGTGTAGGTATGTGTACATATACATCTGTAGTTCTATGAGTGTTGAATATGGCTTGTCGAGTATATTGAGATGATATACTCATGTGCATATGACTATGATATATGTGCGAATGCTTATGTGGCTCTGTGATTGTATTTGAAGTATATGTGTTAATAAATGTTTGACTTATGAGTAGCATATAAAATTAAGTTGTATACTTGATTGAGGTGCATGTAGTGTATAGATGTATTATGTTGTGGCTATATAATGTATGTGATTTATGCACTTGTAGAGTGTGCAGATGCATGAGTGGATCCTTGAGTTCCACCCATGTATGTATGGATGTGTCTTAAGAATATTTGTGTCATGTGTTGATATATGTGATGAGTATATGAAACATGTATGACTGTAAGCTGGTACGCTTACACCTGAATATGAATGAATATAGTTTTGTATGTTTATCTATGTGTATCGATATTGATATGGTGAATCTTGTGTGCTGATACATCTGTGAATGTTGGGTGGACACTAGGAGACATACATGATTGTATGTCTGAGTATGAAGGTGCATGTGTATATGTGCTAATGTATGGTAGACTATAAGTGGTATGTATCATAGAACTATATAGTTGATTGAGCTCTAGGCGATGTATAGAGATGGTATGCCATCTGCATTTGTAGTATGTTGTATATATATACATGTTGATTGTGTAAGTCCATGTATGGATCTTTGTGTTCCACTCAGGTATGAGTGGGCATGCCCTAGGAGTATTAGAGTTGTGTGTTTGATATATATATATATATATATATATAGAAAAGTAAGTGTGTATGTATTGATATGAACAAGGGCAACATCAAGGAGGCGCCAACAAAAAGCCAAGACGAGGGAGAGGCTGGGGAGCAGTCACCCCGCACATGACTAACCAGGCGAGAACCAAGAAACTAAAAAAGAAAAAAGGGGGAACCTATGCTGGGGGGCACAATAAAAGTGGCCTACAAGATACCCCAACACTCAAAAAGGGAAGTATCCCCCGGGTCTAAATCATCCGGGATGCAACCAACAAGGGCGGCCGAGATGTCCAATGAGATCCTAGCTAGAATGGCTGTCACAGGGGACCTGAGAGATCTGAAGATGCGGCAGTTCCGTTCCCTCCAAATGTGCCAAACCGTCGCAGAGAAGACCAACAAGGAAAGCCTACTCCTGGGGGTGGACTTCCCCCTGGATCCAAACTGCCGTTTCAGCGCGTGAGCTTCAACGGTGATGGACTTAGAGCCAAGAGGAAGGCCAAGACGAAGCCGGCAATCCGCCCAAACAGAAGCACTGTACTCACAGCGGAAGAAGATGTGGCGACTCGACTCGGGGAAAAGACCGCAGAGTGCGCAAGGAGACTGTTCCCGAATGCCACGCCTGGCCAGCTGCTGGGAAGTGGGCAGACGGTTAGCGAGGGCACGCAGGAGAGTGAGGGAGAACTTGGGCGTATGCCCAGGAAACCAGACGACTGGGGCAAGTCTGTCAGCGAGTGAGTGGCGGCGAGTAGATGACCAAGCGGAGCAGAGGGAGCACCCCCCAACAGCGGTCCACTCCCAGGCATCAGGGCCATCAGACACAGAACCCGAAGCCAACAAGGGGGCAAGATGAGCAAGCTCATCAGGAAGGGACCAATCAGTACCATCCCAGAAGTCAGCAACCCGCCGATATCTGAGAGGGAGAGGAGGGGAATGCAGGTCCGCCAGAGGGCCACAAGGCAGCCACGGATCATACCAAAACGAAGTGGAGCACCCATCACCAATCACCAGGCGGTAGCTATATATATATATATATATATATATATATATATATATATATATATATATATATATATATATATATATATATAGTGATCTTCGGTTGCGAAAAAAGGGGTTTTCGCACGGTGCGAAAACATTTTTTTTATTTTTTTGAAATTTTTTTTTTCAAAATTTTTTTTTTGATGTTTAATCCATACAAATATATACCCCAGGGAAAATAATGGGTGAAACCGTTGGGCATTAGAGCACCCATCCACCCGTTACAAATTTAACGGTCTCAAAACGTGCGAATTTGATGAAATGCCTTGATCGAAGGCCAAATGACATTATTTCTCAACCATTATTTTTTGAGGGGGGTATAACAACATATAATGAGGGTGGAAAAAAGAATTTTTGAAAAAAAAAATTCAAAAAAAAGATAAAAACATTTTCGCACGGTGCGAAATGTTCTCATTTGAAAATTTTCCTATATATATATATATATATATATATATATATATATATATATATATATATATAAGATGAGTATGGTTGCCTGTCTGGTTGTAAGCGGATATGCTTACACCGGTCTTTGGATAGATATATCATTATATGAATATCTATGCGTGTTGGTATTGTTGTATGAGACTTTATGTGATGACGTGAGTATATGCTTGGGATAGATTGACCTGACAGTATATATCTGATCCCCTAGGCTTTGTTCTCAATGGCGAAGTCCGAGGACGGACTTTAATTTAAGGTGGGTAGAATGTAATGACCCTAGTGCCTATATACCTAGGGTATGCATATTGGTGTATGTGTGCATAGTAGTAGTACTCGTATACTGGTATATACGGAGATGTGTGTATAGTAATTGATGTAGTGTATATGTTACGATAGTGATGGATGCTTATTTGATTGGCCATGGTTGATTTATGAGTGATGATATGTTTATATGAATGCTTATTGAATGTGTATATGAGGTATACTTACATGGTTGAATGCATATAGTAATTTTGTTGTGTGCATAGTAATTCCCTATGTAGATGGCTATATGGTTGAATATGATATGATTTGGATGTATAAGTGATTGGTATAGTGGTTGTTATTATTAGTACTATTATTAGCATGAGTATTAATCTTATTGTTGTTGATTATTATTGTTGTTGTTGTTGTTAGTACAAGTATTATTTGGTTAATTATGTTTAGTGGCATTAGGGTTGTTATTATTATAAGTTTTATTATTGTTATTATTATTAATTGGGCCTCTAGTTGATTTAATAGCTAGAGTTGGTTGGTTGGGCTTGATTATTGGGCTTGTATTATTAGAAGGGAGAAGAGAGAAGAGAAAGTTCTTATTAAGGATGGCAAACTAGTAATTACAAAACCAAGTTGAAGGGTGATTGATAGGGGTGTTAGTGCCATGGCACACTTGTAACTAAGTTTGAGTGTGTGTGTGTGTGTATAGTAAGATGAGAAGAGTGTAGAGAATGGCAAACTTGTAATTAAGGGGATCATTAGAAATATCTTTCTTTTACTAACTTCTCCATCCTTCTACGTTATTCTTTTTGTTTTCTTTTTCTTTTTCAATTCATTATTTCCTCTCCCCCTCTTTCCCATGGGAGGCCGAAACCAGCAATAAAAAAAAGAAAGATAGAAATAAAGAAAAAGAAAAGGAAAGAAAGAGAGAAAGGGGAGAGGAAGAGGAAGAGGAGGAAGGAGAAGGAAGGAGGAGAAATAGAAGAGAAGTTCTCTCACTTAAAATGAGGTAGGAATCCAATTTCCCCTAGTATGATATTTGGTTGTTCTTTGTAGAATTGATACATGTTTAATTTTGAGCATAATACATGACTAATTTCATGAAACACTTCTGTTCTTAATGCTGAAAATTTTATCCTGAAAAGCTGAAACTTTGACTAAGTTCTGGGCTTAATTGGCTATTATGAATGCTTTGGGAATTTTATATGTGGTGTATCTCGAAGTTATGAACAACTTTCATTTAGATCATTTTCCAAAATTCTAACTGTATGATTTGATAAAAATTCGGATATACATACTGGTTTGGTTTCAATCAAAACTGAACACCTTTTGCGAAAACGGGTATAACTCTCTGCACACTCTATGGAATTTGTTGTTCTTGGTCTTGTTGGAAAGTTAACAAGTTTATCTACAATTTCATCTCATTGCATAATTTTCGAAATTCGGACTGCAATAGGCCCAAAATCAGCAATCAAGACAGACTCTGAAATCTGTCTAGAAAACAGATTTGACAGACTTCACCAAATAATTCACCATAAATCACTTACTTAATATATTTGCCTGAAATTTATCTGTGAATCCAAAACTATCATACCTGCAACTTTCATTTACATTGTATTATTATGTTCCATACAACAATATGGAGTAAAATTCCATTCAACCTGACTGTTGTGCAATTTCCAGCAAGCTGAATGTTAAGAGATGCTATGACTATGACTTCATGCTAAATTTTCTTCTATTATGCATGTGCATGAGTGTTACTTGAAGTAGGAATTCCATCTCCTTATGGATTATTGTTCAAATTCATCCAAGCATTATCTTTAATTATGGAGTTCATCCCTGTTCATGTCATGACTCTAATATGTCTCATATTGCTTTGGGTTTCTTGTTGCTAATGGGTTCATGCTATTACTTTCATGCTTATAGACTCTTGTTGTTTCAATTGGATTCAATTGCTATGTGTTGTAGTTCATGCCTACCAAGTGTTTATGGGAATGTTTAAATGAAGTTAAGTATGAAATTTGTCATTAATTCCATGTTGTACCAATTGATTTAATGAAGTTGTCATTATGCCACCATGAGTTTGTTGGAGTGCCTACATGAAGTCAAGATGTCATCTTGCTTTTTGTTTTACTAATTTCATGTTGGATTAAGGGATGTTGGCATATGTTTTATTGGCTCATGCTTAATTTATTTCATGTTGAATGTGAAAGCACTTAATTTATCCTTGTTGATTTATGTGTTGTTGGCTATGTAAAAGGAGAGAATGGAAACAACAAAGGGTGACTAAGGATTGCCCTTCATATTGATCCAATCAATGGTGAAGTTGTAAAATTATATGTGTTGGAATTGTATGTGTTGGAAATGATAACTATGGGGCACATGTTGTGGTTGGAAAAGTTATATGTGTTGGAATAAGAGCAGGGGAAAATGGTGGTTGTTATGTGATTCCTTTTGTACACGTTAATTTTTAATTGGAATGCTACGAAATGAATAAGTCCTCTAAAAGGAGGGTGACATGGGGATTGGGAGACACTAAGTTTTGGAAAAAACATGAGGGGCTGGACAGTTATGGTGGTTGGTGGCCCTCCTGTTTTTGCCTGAGTGGCGGGGAGTGGCGGAAATGAGGAGCAAATGTGAAGGGGAAATAAGGAGAAAACATGGCTTCTTTAGTAAGAGCGTGTCTCGGGGAGTTTGCTTGTTCCACCCCAACTGGGGGTGAGGTCCAGTCACAAGAGGGTCTACCCACTACTTAGGGTCCAAATCACTATTAAATAACTTTCATTTCTTTTGTAGCATTATTAAATGTTGCTTACTTGTACGTTCTTTACGTTCAGCCTTTCCATGTTGTATACCCTGGTTATATACATCGCCTATTGTAGTTCTTGTCGCTTGCGTTTATTTTACTTATGTTGTTTCACTCTCTTGTTGTTGTACCTTCATTTATGTTATGCAATCATTGCTTTATGTCATACACTTCCCTTTAGATCATTCCATACCTCATTTGCACCTTGATATGAATGCATGTAAAATAGTTGCATTTTCATAAGAGCATACTAGAGGGAGTTGGCATTCCTATTAGGTCCCGCGTTGACGTGCCCCTGTTGACTTTTTCAGGTGTGGTTCCTTGGGATGACAGGTGGAGCTAGAGGTTGAGGTTGGAGGGATATTGTTGGGAGTTGGAGCTTAGATTGGGTGGTGAGGGGTGAGGGGAGAGCTATGTGTACTTTGGGTTTTCTTTTGGGGTGAAAGATGCTTGTACTATATGAATTGATACAAGGGATATTTGAGATGTATATGAAATTGTTCGATGTTTGGCTTTCAGTATTTCTCTGTGAATTTGTGTTGTTCTGCGTTTGTTGGTTGGCTGTTTGTTGAATACTACATGTACTATTCCCAGCAATGCGAAGTGGACCTGCACATACGTTTTTAGTTCTCGTCATGTACCTTGTATTTCGTGGGTATCCCAGGGATCTGGTCGTGATAGCCATCGTGGCAAAGTTTCTGTGGCTGGAAAAATGGCCCACGGATTATTGGCCATGGATATTTCTGTGGCCGTTAGTGGACCTTCAGCCACGGATTTGTCTGTGGCCAATTATTTTTAGCCATGGATTATTGTTGAAGAAATTTGCAGTGGCCTTAATGTTTTATCCATGGAGATGTATGTGGCTAATAAATTTAACGGATATGTCTGTGGACAAAGAGTTCCAGCCACGGGATATAGGTGAAGAAATTGTCTGTGGCCTTAACTTTCTAGCCAGTAATATTGACGTGGCCCATAATACTAACGGCCACGGATATGTCCATGGATAATTTACCCAAGTTGGGGGGAGCCTGCGTGAGCCCCCCACGTGCAATATCTTTCAACCGAGATCGAGTTCAGTGGGGGAGAGAGAGATCGACGCCGAGGGAGGAGGAGGACGACAACGACAGCCACCGTCAGCTGCCACGTCGACCCCGGCAAGGTAATTTTCGCTAACCGCACATTCGATTCCGACTTTTTGTCCTAATTTTTGCTAGAGTGGTCGGAGAGGGCGTCAGAGAGAGCGTCGGCCCCCGCTGGCGCCCCAGCTCCCCTCACCTCCTTCTGATCTGAAGGAGGAGAGCGAGAGCTAGGGCGACGGCGGCTGTCGACGCCCCCTCCGACCCCTCTCTCCTACTCCCCCAATCCCCGAATGATTTCACCCCCCCCACCGCGCTCGAGAAACGTGTTCAGTGTTAGTATTAGGCTTAGGCTTAGGGTTAGGATTGGGGTTGAGTCTAGGGGTAGGGGTAGGGGTGAGGGTAAGGGTGAGGGTTTGGGGTTGTGGTTTGGTTTAGGTGTTGGGTTAGGGTTGGGTTATGGGTTATGGTTCGGTTAGTATTAGGGATATGGATAGGGTTAGGGTTGGAGTTAGGGTTGAGGTTAGGGTTGAGGTTAGGGTTAAGGGTTAAGTGTCGGATTGGGGTTGGGGTTGGGGGTTGTGGTTGGGGTTATGGTATATGGGTTAGGGTTAGGGTAAGAGATGGAATAAGGGTGTGGATTAGGAAAAGGGGTTGGGTTAGGGTTCGGTTAGGGTTGGGGTTGGGTCTAGAGTAGGGGTTGGTGCTAGGGTAGGGATAGGGGTAGGGTAGGATAGGGTGAGAGTAAGGGCGAGGGCGAGGGTGTACCATGGGACGTGCATCACGATGCAATTTCAATAACCATCATTATATGGCCTTAATTTGTTGATATTAATCAAATTATAGAGCCAACCACCCATACAAATTTAGCAGTTATGGATTGTGTTGTTGTGCGCCAGTAACTATGACATATTGATGCATGAGAAACACATTTAGGGTAACTTTTGAGTGGCTGTGTTAGGTGGAAAAAATTTGGTAAACTCTGGATTGCTAAAGGAGCATACTCGTTAGATGACAGTGGCTTGGACTTAGTCAAATCCACTCCGACACTCTTGGTATACTCGTTAGAGGACAATGGTAGAAAATTTATTTTAGTTATATTGTTAATATCAAGGGAAAAATAGAATTTATTTTAATTTTAAATTAATGAGAACCTAGCCATGTTAAAACATATGCTCGTGGTATCATAATGATAGCCGCATACTTTTATGAAAGAGTCGACTACCATTTAAAGGTTCTCAAAATAGTTAATTTACAATTGAAAATTTTATTTTAGCACATATATAAATGGTTGATACACAATTACATGTAAATTTCATCGTCAATTACAGATGCCGGAGGTTCCTGACAAGTCGTTTATGAAAATATCGGATCTAAACATGACTGGAAACCTAAGATATATAGAGGAGATAGATGCATTCAGAGCGTACCCTAATGCCCTCTACGCATGTCCAGTGGCAAAATCCGTTGCCCTTGCAAGAGGTGCCAGAACAATGAGATCCTTCAGAAGTACATTGTACCTGTCCATTTGGTGTCTCATAGGTTCGACCCCAATTATAAATTTTGGAGTTACCACGGAGATGGTGTCGTAACAGAGGAGATGCTTAGAGCAAAAGAGGGTATTATGCATGGAGATCAAATGACAACTGACATAGATACAATGCTGGAAGATATTGGTGCTCCGAGCAGAAACCGTTCAGATGATGATTTTTACTCCGTTGTGTCACAGTCACTTTTCGATCATGTGCTTTTCGTGTGCGTACTTTCTTGTTCGTACGCGTATTTTTGTGACCTCTTCTTGTGTCCCGAACGCGTGATGTTATATGTCGTTGTGACCCTCTGAGAGAGTACTTATTTGTGGAATTTTTCGTGAACGTCATTTCACTACTCATTCTTCCACAAAACAGCTTTGTTTGAAGGGGTGTCGTAACTTTAGACTTCGACGTTTGACCTTTTTATTTTTAGTTCCGTTTTTCGTTGACCTAGCTCGTGACCGATCATCGTAGTCTCGACCCTCTCGTCGACACGGTCGTCCCGATATTTTTCTTGTATTTATCGGACACCGTTAAACCGACCATTCACACTAATCACTTTTAATCTCTAATTAGTTTAGACTTATCCCTAATTTAATAACCTAATCTAGTCCTATAAGAATCATATGTTTCATGCTGAAATATTTCCCTAGCTATTTGCACCCTAAGTCTACCCTCCCCTCTCACACACCCTCTCTCCAATCACTCTTAAATCTACCCCTTTCCTACACTATTTAGCACAAACCCTCATCTTATTCACGTGAAACAAGCCCTAGGTTTATTCACATCTCGCAGCCGCCAATCCACCAAGCCAACCCAGACGGCCATCTTACCTTCCATGGCCTCCACTTGCCGACGAACCCCCTGCTGTCCGGCCAACCCTCTCCATCTCCTCCATTGTTTCCGGCCTCCTCCTTCCTCCCCTTGACAACCGCACACCCCTCTATATTAAGCCGGCCTTCCCTTACAAAACCTCCCAGCTGCAGCCGCACGGCACCTCCATGGCCGCTGGCCACAAGCTGCCGCACCCTGCGCGACCCACAGCCGGCCATCACCTCCGGCAACTCCCCCTTCAGCCCATTCTGTCGGCCTCCCAACAACCAAAATGCCCTTCCATCTCTTTGCCGGCTAATTCCCATTAGATCCGGCCTTCATCCCCACGAACTGCCGCTCCTCCACGCGCAGGCCGCCCGGCACCTTCACAAAACATCCGACATCCCCTTAGACATTGCCGCACCCTCCTTCATTCCCTTATATTGCCAAGCATCCACAAAACAGCCCCCAAGCCACACGAACTGCCCCCTCCACCTAAATACTGCCGAAATCCCCTTAAAAACTACCATTTTAGCCCTAAACCCACGGCTTGTTTCCCCTACAGCCGCATCTCCCCCTCGCGGCCACCCTAGGCCGAGATCCCTCCTCCCGTAGTCATCTTCTCCTCTGTGTTCGCTACCCTCTTGTCGTCGTCTTCGCCGCAAGCCGTAGACGTCGCCGTACCTCACTTGCTACTTGAATCCAACCCCTGACGTCGCTACCCGACGTCAGTGTAGCTCTCGCATCGTGTTGAGGTATATGCTGAATCGTAGGAAACCCAAACACCGCATGTTTAAACAAGATTAAAATCGTAATTTTATTGTTTGGTTAAATCACTAATTTAAGATTTAATAATACGGTACTGTAGGTTGGTGATTGTTGATTGTTGATTGAGCACATAGGAAGAGATTCTGTACTGTTGAACTGAGGATTCGGACGTCATTTCAGGTAAGTGAAACTTGCTCAGATTTGTTAGGCGATGTTTAGGCCATTCTATGAATTGGTACAAAAGAGACTATGCGGTGAAATGATAGTCGCCTAGACGCCCATACTTGATCTAGGTTGACAATGAAGCTAGATCCGACACCATGCTAGATCTAGCTTGACAACGAAGCTAAATCCGACACCCTTGCCATGTCATTTCATGCATAACATATGTCACGTTTATTTTGATATACCTGTCACGCCCCGCTTCCCTAAAATGGAGGCGAGACGTGAAAAGGTCCGCACGAGAGTGGAGCTGTGAAGCCCCAAACCCGATAAGCGTCAATAAAACATAAGCAGGTCCCTGTAACCACAAACAGAACAACAATAATAACACAAGGAGAGACAGAAATAAAATTCTCATATCTCATAAATTGTCCAACATGAAAATTAAGTTCAACATCCAGAAAAGCCACCAGGCTAAAAGAAAGAGTCTAAAGGCCCAGAACAAGGCCAACAAAAGCAACAACATAACAAAGTATAGGTGCTACGCACCGACAACAAAACAGCAGTCTAAACAAAAGGGAAAAGCTCAACGAAGACACTAGGACTGGTCCCCAGTGTCCACGTACTCCCCGTCAAACACAAGCTCGGGCTCGGCGTCAGCAAACACCTCGTCCTCAACAGGTACTCAGGCTCAGGATCTAACATGTGTCACCCAAAAGAGTAAAAGGGGCACATGTCAGCAAGTCTAAAAGACTTGGGCAAGGAAACTGTAAGTAAGGCAACTAGCAACCTAGAAGTTATAGTATGCATGCCATGGCAGTTATAACATGAGTGCACAAACAAGACATGGCGAGACAATAAGTACAGGAGAACAATTATCGGGACAAGACAAGAGTAGCCAAGCTACTAACAATCTCAATCATTTCACTAGTCACGTTTCAAGTTGTTTGTAGATGTTTACGCCTTACAGCTGAATGGTTTGGCATTCACGCTGATTGGCCGCTTAACACTACCCCAAAACCCAGAGTTTACGCCTTACCACTGCAGTTGCTGATCGGGCAGACTCCCAATCGATTGGCCGCTTAACTCTTACCCCCAATACCCACATGTAAACGAGCCAGGGTCCCCGCACACGAGCTCAGTAAATGAGCCAGGGTTGCCCCGCACAGGAGCTCGCATTCTAGTTCACGATTCATAATCAATTGGCGTAGGGGTGCACCTAGCCGGAAACAAGCAATTCGGGCATTGGCTATCAACCAACACATGGCCCGCTTCTGGAACACGAGCCAGGAACACAAGCATTGTAGCGAAGCTACGCAATCACGGAAACACTTAAAGAATGCAATGACATGACAATTAATTTGCGTACCGTTAATGGAAATTAAACATGACATGGTAATTGTGCAACATGATAAATGTCGGATCTAGCTTCGTTGTCAAGCTAGTTCCTCAACTTGCGCCTAGGCGAGTATCATTTCGTCGCCTAGTCTCTTTTACGCCTACAACAAGCAAATGGCCTAAAACATGGCCTAAACCCTAAGTGGCAAGTTTCACTTGCCTAGCACCGAGGATGACGATCAACGAGGGTTCATCCCACGGACGCTAATTTACGGGGAAGTCGCTGTTATGGAGAAACAACCATCAAAACAACATTTATTCATTAGGGTTTCACAAAAACATAACGGGTTATGAAAACATCAAGAGATCGATTATTACCGTATAGGAAACGGAAGAATGATGCCGAGCACCACGGCGACGGAAGAAACACTCCGGGGAACCTAGGGTTCAGATCTGGAAATGATTGGAGAAGTTTGGAGAAATAGGGTTTTGGGGGATTTTGGGGAAGATGAGAGGTAGAATGGGTTAAAGGAGAGTTTGGATGATGGAGGATGAGCTTGGGATGAAGGAATAAGGTTTTGGGGAAGAAGGGGGCTCAATGGGGGATAAATTAGGGTTTTAGGTCGTGAGGAAGAAGAAGAAAACGTTTGGAGGGGTATTTATAGAGTTTGGTGGCTGCTAGGGCAAAACTAGGGTTTCCTGCACTGCTTAGTCGGTCAAAGACCAACTGTTGACCGACTAGTTTGAGAACTAGTCGGTCGGTTGACCAACGCAGACCGACTAAGCGTAAACAGTAGCTCCAGTCGAAAACCTGAACTAAGAGTTAGTCGGTCGAAGAACAACTACTGACCGACTAGTTTGACATCTAGTCGGTCGATGAACGTTCTTATACCGACTAAGAGTAAACAGTAACTCGACTGTACAGAAGAACTAAGAATTAGTCGGTCTGAGTACAAAACTTAACCGACTAGTTTAACAACTAGTCGGTCGGAAGATGAACTTAGACCGACTAAGAATGAACAGTACTGATACCAAAAATTAGTAATTGAGTTAGTCGGTTAAAGAAGCATTGCTGACCGACTAGTTTGCAACCTAGTCGGTCAACCAACGTTCTTAGACCGACTAACGACAAACAGTAACTCCTGAGAAATTTAGAAAGCCAACTAGTCGGTTCAAGAAGGCTTGCCGACCGACTAAATCGTCATCTAGTCGGTCGGTTCCCCTTCTTACATCGGCTAACGTGCACCAAAAGTTCCGATATGGAGCGCGAAGCTCCGAGATCGATTCCTAAGACTCCTAGGCTTGATCTAACAATAAGATATGACCGATATGAAGCCCGTCACGAATGACTTACTCCGAAATCGACGATCCCAAGGAAGAAACGAGAAAACACGACGAAACGATCGAAAATGAAAGTTATGGAGACGAAAACCACATATAAGGAGAAAATCCACCAAAACATATAATATAATATAATAAATCCAGATACAAGAAAACCAGTCGTTACATCCTCCCCAACTTAAGAAAAATTCCGTCCTCGGAATTTCCAAACACTCACGTGTCCGGGAACAAAAGGGGGAAACGCTCTCGCATCTCATCCTCATTCTCCCAAGTAGACTCTCCAGGCGAGCCGTGTCGCCACATCACCCTCACAAGATTGACAATCTTGTTCCGAAGTGACTTCTGACGCCTGTCCAGAATCTGCACTGGATGCTGGTCATACATCATGTCGGGGCGAACGGTAATCTCCGAGAAATCCACAGCATGAGATGGATCGCTAATGTATCGACGAAGCTGCGACACATGGAAAACATTGTGAACTCCCTCCAGAGATGGCGGCAAGGCTAAGCAATAAGCTACCTCGCCAACTTTCTACAGAATGTCAAACGGTCCAATGTATCGCGGGCTCAACTTCCCTCGCTTCCCAAAACGAATCACACAACGATTCGGGGAAATCTTCAGAAACACATTGTCTCCAGGCTGAAACTCCAAAGGATGACGTTTAGCATCCGCCCAATGATTAAAACGGTCCTGAGCAATCCTCAACCTCTCCCGAATGTTCCTGACGATATCCACAGCCTCCACAATCATCTCAGGTCCCAACAACTCCCGATCACCAACGTCATCCTAACTCAATGGCGATCGACATTTCCTCCCATAAAGAGCGGCGAAAGGCGCCATGCCAATACTCGCCTGGAAGCTGTTGTTGTAAGAAAACTCTACCAGATGTAGATGGTCCTCCCACGAACACTTGAAATCCAACATGCACACCCTCAGCATGTCCTCCAAGATATGAATCGTCCTCTCGGACTGGCCATCCGTCTGCGGATGGTACGCCGTGCTGAAACTCAGACGCGTACCCAAGCTCTTCTGCAAACTCTGCCAGAACTGAGATGTGAACCTCGTGTCTCTGTCTGACACGATGCTCACGGGGACTCCGTGAAGTCACACGACCTCCTGCACGATTCACGTTACATCACTATCTAAACCAGGAAAAGGAAATAAAACGGAGAGTAAAAGAATTTTACATCCATATATCTCCTCGCTAGCGCCTCAGTGGACTGTCCCACTCGGAACGGAATAAAGTGCGCGGATTTGGTCAATCGATCTACGATCACCCAAATTGCGTCATTCTGCTTCGGACTCCGAGGTAGTCCAGTCACGAAATCCATAGTGATGTGTTGCCATTTCCACTCCGGAATCGAAAGCGGTTGTAGCAACCCGGCCGTACGCTGATGCTCCGCCTTCACTTGCTGACAAACCAAACACTTGGCTACACTCCGAGCCACACTCCTCTTCATGCCATGCCACTAATAGTTCAGACGAAGATCCTGGTACATCTTGGTGCCACCAGGATGCACAGAATACGGCGAACTGTGTGCCTCCACCATCAACTCCTCTCTAATAACTCCAGCTGGCACACACAACCTGGCTCCAAACCTCAGCGAGCCGTCCTCATTAACCAAAAATTCAGTCCGCAGACCGGCTTCAACCTGCTCCCGAATCTTCACCAGCTTCGGATCCTCAGCCTGGCCAGCCTTGATCCGATCCACAATTATCGACTGTATCTGCATACACATCAACGAAGAAGCATCCCCAGGAAGAACAATCTCAACACCAGACTCGCAAAAATCCTCCTGCAATCTCCACTGCGAGGTCAAAATCATCACCGCCGGAAGCCTACTCAGCGCATCAGGGACCACATTCACCTTGCCAGGGTGATACTGCAAATCAATATCATAATCCGCCATAAGCTCCAACCATCGACGTTGTCGCATGTTGAGCTCCTTCTGAGTAAAGATATACTTCAAGCTTTTGTGATCGGTGAAGATTTTCACTTTCTCACTCAGCAAGAAGTGCCTCCAAATCTTAAGAGCAAACACAACGGCAGCCAACTCCAAATCATGCGTCGGGTAATTCTTCTCATGAACCTTGAGCTGACGAGAAGCATAA
>JAULAV010005806.1:0-25001 GCA_030789695.1 Scilla litardierei
CATGAATAATAATAACAGTAACAATAATAGTAATATGAGGGCTCAAGCAAATAATAAGAACATGAGGGCTCAATCAACCAATATCAAATACGATAACTGCAAGTGCCTGAGGCATGACACCAAACCACAAAGTACGGGCAAAGGGGATTGGAAGTGCTGCCAGCAGTAGAAGTAACCCACAAATCATATTTTATTATTTCATAATTGAGTTAATTGGAATTTGGGTAAACTGTGTGATACCAGGACCTGGACGTCACCCCAAATTTGGGGTGAATATAGCACACGACGCAGTGGACACGGACACTGTACGCCGGGCCTCTCAACTCCCCCGTCCCTGGCAGGAGTGAGGCGCTCCACATAATAACACAACCTCCGTATATCCCCTCCACTCCCGGCAAGGCGAGTGGGTGTAAATATCACATATCACATAATCATTTCCCCCAACTTCTCAGTCCAGGCATCATATCCACAATTTACTCAAATCCCACTTAAAACCCGGGATTTGCTAACTCACCCTCCTTAGAGAGGATTGAGATATTCAAGAGTTTCATTTCATCATTTTAATAATGAAGAAGTCATGTTGCATTGCATCACATTTCATATTCATCTCAACATGGGTCATACACCGAAGTGTCATACCCTCCATTGTATTCATACCAACCCATCATCACATCACATATAGTACCATACATGACATGCTCCCAACATTATAAATTTATTTCAAATTTCAATTCATATTCACACGATTGAGCATTTCTCACATTTTTAGCATTTGCCTTCATTCATGCAATTCATCGAACACCTGACGGGCATCATTTGTAACAAGGCAATCCAACAATATTTACATGTGCCAAGGGTATGAATATATTCATTTTACCATACAACAATACTAAGCAAGAATAAACATGGCCAATTAACTACAATTAGTGAAAAGAATCGTACTTAACAATTCAGCTTGCTGAAATTGCAAGAACAACCATATAGATCAACATATTTCATCCATTTTCCTTGAGAATTTAACAAAACTTTATAAATGAAAATTGAAGATATAGAAGTTATGGATCTACAAATCAAATTTCATGCAAAAATAAGAACTATATGATTTATGGTGAATTAATTAGTGAAGTGTATCAATTCTATTTTTCAGACAGATTTTAGGGTCTGTGTTCAAAGACAATTTTGGGCATGTTCGAGCCAGAATTTCTACCTACGAACAAAAATAAACTTTGAGAAAAAATTGTTAGCTTTTCAACAAGACCAAAATAATAAAATTCCAAGATGTGTGCAGCTCTGTAGGACAATTCTACTAAACTGTGTCAACTCAGAAATTCAAACAGACATGCTGTAAAGATGGATTTATTTCTCCTAATTTCTGAACTGAAACTATATAAAAATTTATATGATTTTGGGGTATAATTTCATGATCTACAAGCTCATATTTTTTTCGAAAGATGATTCGAGCTACAGTAACTTTAATCACGGCAAAATCAGACATCAAAGTTTCTGAATTTTAAAAGAGAGAGATTTGCTAAGAATTTCAAGGGGAAATGGTGAAATTGAACATGATACATATATTTTTGATTATCTCTATCACATATTAAGTAAAACATGCTATAATAACAAAATAGCACCAATAAATTTGAAGGAATTCCAAATCCAAGAAGTTCCTACCTCAAAAGCTTCATTTTCCTCTTCTCCTTCTCTTCTTTCCTCTCCATCTTCTTCCCTCTTCAAGAAAACTTGAATTCCTTTCATTTGGAAATGAAAATTAGGGTTTTTGAGTTGAAGAAAATGGAAAAAAGTGGGGTAGTGTGGCCGGCCTAGGGCATGTGAGGAAGAGGGTAAAGGAGGAAAGAGAAGAAAGGATTAGAAATAAAGAGAAGGATGTAGAAAGTAGAAGATATTTTAAGTGTAGTTCCTTCTCATGCAAGAATGGAATATTCCAAGGGAATATTTCATGAGACAATGACTAAAATACCCCTCCACCTTCCAATTATTTACAAGTTTGCCATTACTTTAGGTACCGACCCCTTAAGTATGTACGCACAGCAAATTTAGTCAAAAAGACCATTTTGCCCCTGACTTTTCTAAAAATTTACGGGAGTTGCCATTGACCCCCTAACCCCTTTCACACTTCCATGGCTCTCCCTACACACATCCATGCTCATCCATGCGAGTATTCATACATCACACACGCGTCTAACACATTCATGTTGTTTTGCACCGACGACGTCTTTCACGCTTCTCTGCTTTCATACTTCGCATTGACTTCTCTTAGCTACGTATTACGACCCAATCCCCCTCTCACTACGCTACATACATCAGTAACTACGGTTATTTCATGCCCACTTACGCATTGTACGTGAAAATACCACACGTGTACAGCAAAATACACGTATAGGTCAAAACAGGGCATTACAGGTGTCTCTTGGGATCCTTCTATTATCAATATATATTTGGCTATGGTCTCAACCATTAGTCGACACTTCTTCTCCATATCTCAACAATATCTATTTTTTCAAGCTTTTTTAATGGAATGATATATAAGTAATTTTATTCTCAATTTCTAGAGGAGCACGAGTCCCTATGGCCCCCATGTAGACCCATCCCTGGCTGCGGGTTTGTTTGATAGAGCGAGCGCGAGCGAGCGTGAGAGATAGAGGGTTTGTGGTGCTGTGTGAAACAAATAGGAGATGTGGGTTTTTATAGGGGAAAATACTATAAAATATTAATTAATGTTAAATAAAAGTTAAATAATTGATTTAAGTATTAATAGAGGGGAATTTAGGGGTTGGGGTTGGAAACATGAAAGTCATGGAATGCGGCTTCGGGTTGGAGGGTTTTAATGTTTTAATTCTATTTTATTAATATTTTGTAGACTTTGGTTAAAGTGTTTATGAAAAATTCTAGAAAAATTACCATAATCCCAAAATAGAGAAAAACTTATAAAAATAATTTTTCTTGAATTTTTGTTACAGTAGAAAAAATATTTAAAATCTTTAGAAATATTTTTAAAGTTGTTTAAAGTTCTTTTAATAATATTTACATCATACTTGTTTTCGGATGTTTTCTCACCACGGAATCGTTGACCGACGACTGGTTGGTCAACGTGGTCAAGGGATCGAAGGGATCCCTTGGGCATGCCAAGCTCACGTGCTCTCGGGGGTAGGCGATTGATCAGCGGCTGAGCAGACGCTTCTCGGCTAAGCGTCGGTCTTCGATCGACGTGGAGACGAGGGGAAGCCTCGGTTCCAGGTCGGGTGCTCGGCCTCAGCTGGATGAGCGTCGAGGGGTATCCTCGGCGCCTGGTATGCTCCTTGGTCTTGACTGGCGTTAGCTCCCACTGGCGACGAGCGGGTCAGCTCCGTGCCGAGGGGTAGCCTCGGCGCCTTAGTTTAGCTCCTTCATGGACAGACGAGAAATCTCGTTAGGGGGGCCGGACCTTGGTTCCGGCCAAGTCCCCTCCGATGCCTAAGTCAGAACGGATCTGTGCGACGCTCGGCAGGCACGACACGGCTCAAGACGAGACCGGTACCCGTTACCTCAGACCGAGCAATGGCGGAGGAGATAATTTGGGGAAAGAGTCAAGGTCTTGTTTATCGGAATACCTCAGTTGTGGGGTTCAAGGATTCAATGCTTCTCACGGTTGCCCCAGCTCTCCTTTTATTGGGTTTGGCTCACGATTGCCCTGAATCCACGCCCCTCGTCCGCCTCCCCTCACCCCCCCCCCCCCCACGATCCGCCTTCTTCAAGGCGCCTGCGCGTTGTGGGGGGGGGGGGTCGATTAATGGGCTCCTTAATGGTCATTAAGGTTCCACGCTTTCAGGGGGACGGTTGTCCGCATGAGTTGATCGTGCGTTCTACGGGCTGGGGCTGGCCCGACTTCAAGTTCTTCCGCGGGCCTCGTCATGTGGGCTTACTCCCCTACGTGGGCTTCCCGTCCTTGGCTTGGGTTGGGGTCTCTTGCTCTTGGGCTTCTCCAAAATAGTCATATCAATTGCCCCCATCGTCCGAGCCGTTCGGATTCTGTCGGTTCGGTTTGGGCGATGTGACTCTTGGGGATTTGACAGGCGCGTCAGTCGAGGCCAATCCATTCAATGGAAGCCATCATGACGCGGTCCATTTGAGTTTCTCTTGGCGTGGGATTCGAAGTGTCGTCGGCCTCTGGATTCCGCCACGTGGTCCCATGCGATCGTCTTAGCGACGCGAGGGATAATCTCAGGGAGATGATATAAAAGGAAGCCGTTGCCCCCTGAGAGAGGGTTTTTGCTTCTCCGATCGTCATCCCCTTTTTCTTCCTCCTTTTTTCAGACTGGGTCCTGCTCAAGCTCCGCCTCATGTCGTCCTCTTCAGCCACCGGTTCGGGTCGGACGAAGGAGGTCGTCGACCCCGGCCTGACTCACAGATCCGATTCCGTGGTGCACCGTCACGGGGGAGTGCTATCAGGGGTGCCTCCCGAGGTTCTGGAGCGGCCCTCGTCTATTTGCGCCACCTCAATTGGGGATCTGCGCACCAGCTATCTTCTTCCCCGTGTTCTGCCCGGGTTCCGACAGCCGACGAGCGGATCTGCTAGCCTGGCTCTCAGGAGATCGGGGTGTACGTACCGAGCTTTCGGTTAGGGCTTCGATTTCCTCTCCATCCTTTCATCGCTAAGTTTCTACGTGCCCATGGGGTGGCTTTATGCCAATTCTGCCCAAATGCCATCGGGTGCATTGTCGGGTTTGTCGTTCTCTGCGTGTTGAAGGGGGTGGATCCGTCACTCCGACTCTTCGCCCAATTCTATCGTCTGAGTCGTCATCAGACAGGGGCCTGGCTCTACATCAGTGCTCGGCCCAATAAGAGCCTGGTGCTTGGGCTACCGAGCTCCTTGAAGCGCTGGAAGGGGGAATACGTCTTCATCAGCCTCCCGTCAGAATTGGACTTCCCGGCCACCTGGGGGGCTGCATGTACATTGGCTCCCGAGCTGGGTAACCCGTCCGACGTCGAGCTCGAGGCGGTCGACACCTTGTTGGTGGTCCCCGCTAGGGATCGGAGGATCGACATTCTCTTCTCTGACCTCAGTCTGCGGAAGACCATGTGTCCTGTCTGTGAGTTTTGTAGAAACCCAATGCTCTGAAGCCCTTCCCGTTTGCTCTGATCCCTCCTTTTTGTGTAGATGGGTTCGCCCAAAGTTCTTCTCCGGCCTCTCCCCTAGTCACGGTCCCGGATCCCAACCCGCGGAGGAGAGACCATGTATTGGAGGTTCGGAAGAAGCAGAGGATCGGACCATCGGGAGTTGGCTCCAAGAGAGCGAGGGGGCCAGTTCCCCCCTCTCCCCTGGAGGATGCCCCGAAGAAGGCCCGTGTCCGTGCCACAGAGGGTGGTGCTCCTCCGTCCGAGGGTCGGGTCCAGACCCCCTCGGCCGAGGCCCTTTGGCCCTGGGCCGGGCCCTCTTCGTTGCCGCTGGGCCCTCTCCCCGAGGTGTATGAGCGGTATCTCGGCACGTTCTGCTCAGCTCCAGGTGATCTCCCTCAGTCGGACGAGGGTTTACTCTGCCCTCGTTTCCCCGTGGGGCTGTATGAGCGGTATCTCGGTCGAGAACTGCAATCTCCCATCAGACCAGTCTGTGCTCGATGGGGTAAGGGGTGATCGTCTGGCCGCCTTCGTGGTTCAGGCTGGTCAGTAGTTGAGGACTTTCACACAGCTCCTAGTTGTAGCCTTTATCTCATTCATGTCCCTTGGTACAGCTGTCCTCGATTGGGCTCTCGATAAGGCGCCAATTCGTGGCCCTCGCGCAGGCGAAGACCGACTTGGTACGGAGACCCGAGGCCGAGGGGGGCGAGGGGGAGACGAGCCAACTAGCCGAGGCGTGCGTCAAGTCCTTGGAGACTCAGGTGGCCAAGCTCTCCGCTTCCTTGGAGAGGTCAGACCGGGAAAAGGCCCTCGCCCTGGTCGGGAAGGCGAAGGCAGAGGATCGGATCGTTGAGCTTATGTAGGTCACCGAAGCGGAGGCCGAGGCGGGCGTGGGTGCTGATCCGGTAGTTGCGGCCGACACTAGAAAGCTCGCTGGCCTTCTGGATGCGGCTAAGGAGAAAGAGCGTGCTCTACTGGCTAAACTCAACGCTAGCTCCAGAGAGGTCGAGAGGGAGCGGGCAGAGCACCGACGTCAGGTCGCTACCCTTGAGGATCGGATCCGAGAGTTGGAAAAGGTAGATCGCGATCAGATTGCCCAGGACGCCGTGGAGGAGTATGCCACGTCTTTTATGGCCAATGCCATGTTTGAAGCGTTCGAAAGGGGATTCGCCCGCTGCAAGTCCGAGATCCGAAAAAGGTTTCCGCTCTCAGGGATCAATTTGGATTAGCTCCAGCCGGATTCCGACGAAGAGGACAAGGAGCAGGATGGACCTTCTGGGCAGCCTGCCGTCGGTCCCAATGGAGCCCCGAGAGCCGACGAGGGGGATGGGACTTAATCCTTTAGCCTTTTTGCCGACCTGCGCTCGGTCTTTTGTAGCGCGTCCCCTTTTGTAACGCGTCCCACTCCCCTTTTTTGCTGTGAAATAAAGATCCAATTTTTGCTTGTGACTTCGCATTGTCCTCCTTAGGATTCGCCCCGTCTTCGGGTTCTTTTGGCGATTGGTTGTCTGGCCCGCTGGGGGAGTTGCCCCCAGCCTTACGGCGGGTTGGGTCGGTCGGTCAGCTGGGGGAAGCTATCCCTCAGGCTTATGGCCGATCGATTCGCCGACACGCTAGGGGAGTTGCCCCCAGCCTTACAGCCGATTAGGTAGGTCAGTCTGCTAGGGGTGCGACCCCGAGTCTTACAACTGGCCTTTGGGATCACCTACTGGGGGAGTTGCCCCCAGCCTTATGGCCGACCCTTTTGACCGACCTGCTGGGGAAGTTGCCCCCAGCCTTACGGTTGGCCAGTCGACCAACCTGATGGGGGAGTTACCCCCAGCCTTACGGTCGGGCGGTGTCGTCCAGCCAGCCGGGAGAGCTACTCCCAGTCTGACGGCTGGACGACGGACCGACCCGCTGGGGGAGTTGCCCCAGCCTTACGACCGATCTCTCTAGCTAGCTAGCCGAATAGGGGGTACCTCCGTCATGCTAGCAGGTTGTGCGCTGAGCCCGCTTTGGGTTAGTTCCCCAGACTTGCGGTCGATTGTCGAGACGTCCTTCCAGTGAGGTTTCCCTCATCCCGGGTGAGTCTCTCGAGGAAGCAAAGATGGGGAGCAGGTGATTTCTACTTCAACATACTTTATTCCAAATAGCGGGGCAGTGGAGATACATTTGTGATTGATCTCACTGATAGTACTTGCGCAGGTGCTCGGCGTTCCAAGTGTGGGTGAGGACCTTCCCTCCAGAATTCGCTAACCGGTAGGTTGCGAGTCCGAGGACTTCGATGACCTTGTAGGGGCCTTCCCATTTCGCCACTAGCTTCCCTTTGCAGGTGATCTCCGGGCTGAAGGCTGCCTTTCTGAGGACCAGATCCCGTTGGCAGAAGCTCATCCCCTAACCCGGGAGTTGTAGTAGCGGGCCACCTTCTGCTTCTGTCGGATGATGGTGGCCAAGGCCTGCTCCCGTCGTTCGCCCAGGAGCTCTAGGCCGAGCTCCAAGCCTTCCGTGTTCCGCTCCTCATCGAAGTGCTTTATGCGGAGAGATTCCTCGCCCACCTCGATCGGCACAACCGCTTCGGTGCAGTATGCGAGCATGAAGGGGATTTCACCCGTGGCCTGTTTATGAGTTGTCATGTATGACCAGAGTATTCCCGGGAGCTCTTTCGGCCATATCCCTTCAGCATCTTCCACCTTCTTGCGGAGGGGTTCGATGATGCACTTGTTGGAGGCCTCTGCCATCCCATTAGTCTGAGGGTGTGCCACCGAAGCGAAAAGGAGGTTGATCTTCCACTCCACGCAGAAGTCCTTGAACCCGGCGGAGTCGAATTGCTTCCCGTTGTCCGTGACGATGGCTCGAGGAATTCCAAACCTGGAGATGATGGAGTTCCACACGAAGCTCTTCGCCTTTTT
The DNA here is from genome assembly GCA_030789695.1 of Scilla litardierei. NCBI lineage: Eukaryota > Viridiplantae > Streptophyta > Magnoliopsida > Asparagales > Asparagaceae > Scilla > Scilla litardierei. The sequence goes on from JAULAV010005806.1 coordinate 8,004, forward strand.
CCATGTGATGGTGGCAAGGGGTTCCGCCTCGATCCACTTGGTGAAGTAGTCCACCGCCACAATCAAGTATTTCCTCTACCGCCGGCCCGAAGTGAAAGGTCCAAGGATGTCGAGCCCCCACTTCGCGAAAGGCACGAGGCTGACAATTGGGATGAGCTCCGACGGTGGGGATGATCCAAGTTTTGCGAACCTCTGGCACTCCTGGCACCTTTGGACGTATCCAGTAGCGTCGTTGACTAAGGTCGGCCAGTAATATCCTTGCCTCAGGATTTTCTGGGCGATCGTTTTGCCTCCATGGTGATTCCCGCAAATCCCTTCATGCATCTCCCGGAGGACGTAGTCGGCCTCCCGAGGCCCGAGACACTTGAGGTAAGGGAGGATGTCTGTCTTCGTCCAGCGTATTCTATATAGCACCCCTTCATGGATCACGTACCGGAGTGCCTTCCACTCCCGGGATCGACGCTCATCCTGGTTCGTTGGTACCTCCCCGTTGGAGAGGTATCGGACGATCGGGTCCATCCAAGTGAGGTCTTCGTCGATGACCATTACTTCTTTCTCCTCCGTACTGGGGAACTGGAGATTCTCCATGTAGATGGCCCGACCCAATTCCATGGACGAGGAGGAGGCCAGCTTGGATAGGGCGTCTGCGTGGGCGTTTTCCGACCGTGGGAGGTGCAAGGTCTCAGCTCGTTTGAATTTGGACAGCTCAGCTTTGGTCGAGGCAAGGTAGCTCTGCATCGCCCCCTCGCGGGCCTCGTAACTCCCTTGCAATTGGTTGATGACAAGCTTCGAGTCGCCGAGGAGGCGTACGGCCTTGGCCCTGAGTCCTCTGGCCAGCCTCAACCCGTTTATTTCGGCCTCGTACTCGGCCACATTGGTAGTGGCCAGAAACTCGAACCGGAGCGCGTACTCGACGATGCTTCCTTCAGGGGATCGAATCACGATACCGGCCCCACTTCCGGCCCGGGTTGCCGATCCGTCTACATGGACGACCCATGTGTCCGGATCCCCTGAACGGCTGGCAAGAGCAATGTCAGTCAAAAGGAAAGACAAGGGTTGGGGAATTACCGTGGCTGGGCCCTCGTCCTCGAAGGGGTATCCTCCTTCAATGGTGCACTCGGCAATGAAGTCTGCCAGGGCCTGCCCTTTTATGGCCGTGCGCGGCTTGAATTGAAAGTCGAACTCGCTCAGTTCTACCCCCCCCAATTCAACATCCTCCCCATCCGATTGAATCGCTTAAGTTTCCGCTCGAGTTGGGAATCAGTAAGGATCAGTATCGTGTGGGCTCGGAAGTAGGGTCGGAGTCTTCGGGCCGAGAGCACGAGGGCGTACGCAAGCTTCTCCATGGGTGTGTACCGTCCATCCGCGTCTTTCAAGACTCGGATGTTATAATACACCAGCCTCTGTACTCCGTTATACTCACAGATTAGCACCAAGCTCACCGCTTCACCTATACAGGCTAGGTAGAGGCTCAGCGACTCTCCTTCTCGTGGTTTGGCTAGGAGCGGCGGACTGCGAAGGTACTCCTTGAGTTCAGCAAACGCTCGGGTGCAGTCCTCATCCCAGGGTATCGTCTTCCTCTTGTCGGCGGGCTCAGTGATTGCTTTCCTCAGGGTCTTGAAGAATGGGAGGGACCTCTCTGCTGACTTGGACAGGAAACGCCCCAGAGCGGTGATGCGCCCGTTCAACCTCTGCAGCGCTTTGATTGTCCTTGGTTCCCGCATGTTGATCAACTCCTCGATCTTGTCGGGGTTGGCCTCAATGCCACGATTAGTGATCATGAATCCCAAGAACTTGCCGGATCTGACCTCGAATGTGCATTTTGCGGGATTGAGCCGGATGTTGTGCCTTCGCAGCCGTTCGAAGGTTTCCCTGAGGTCGGCGATGTGCTCTCTTGGCCCTCTCGATTTGACGAGCATGTCGTCCACGTAGACCTCCAGGTTCCTACCTATCTGGGAGTCGAATACTTTGTTGACCATTCTCTGTTAGGTCGCCCCCACGTTCTTCAACCCGAAAGACATCTTCTTGTAGCAGAAGGTCCCTCGGTCCGTTGTGAAGGAGGTCTTCTCTTCGTCCCGAGGGTCCATCTGGACTTGATTGTATCCGGAGTAGGCGTCCATGAAGCTGAGCATCTCGTATCCCGAAGCGCTATTCACGAGATGATCGATGCAGGGGAGTGGGTAGCTGTCCTTGGGGCAAGCCTTGTTGAGGTCGCTGAAATCCACACACATTCGTCACTTCCCGCTGGACTTCTTGACCATCACGACGTTGGACAGCCACTTCGGGAACCAGACCTCCCGGATGAAGCCGACGTCGAGAAAGCGCCCCACCTCCTCAGAGGCGGCCTTCCTCTTCTCGCCACCCAGGTTTCGCTTTTTCTGTCCGACCGGCTTGAAGTTGGGGTCGGTGTTCAGCTGGTGCATAATCACCCGGGGATCTACGCCAAGCATGTCGTCGGGCGACCATGAGACGACATCAAGATTGGCCTCCAAGCATTCGATCAGCTCGTCTCTCAAGCCGGGGCTCGGTCCGGACCCAATGGAGATGAACCTCCCTTCGACACTCGTGACGGGGATTAGCTTCGGCTCCTCCCCGGGAGTGGGTCTTGGTCCGTACCTCAAGTCAAGTGAGGCCATCGGATCGTCAGGCCGCTCGGCGGGCTCCTCGCCGGCTAGTTGGTAGCAAACCTTTGGCCTCCCTGTGTCGCCCTCGACTTGTCCGATCCCCTCGGGGTCGGGAATCTGATCGTCCGATGGAGAGACGAGATCACCGCCCCGACCGCGTTGACTAGCGGGCGACCGATGATGCCGTTATATGCCGATCCGATCCTCAGCACTACGAACTCCATCGTCAGTGTCACCGAGTCAGGCGGGCTCCCAAGAGTGACAGGTAGGAGGATCGCCCCGACGATCGGCGCGGAGTGTCCGGTGAAGCCTATCACCGGCCCCGAGCCCGGTTCTAGGTCCTCGTCCCGCAGCCCCATCCTCTCCAGAGTTGACATGAAAAGGATGTCGCACGAGCTGGCAGTATCGACGAGCAGCCGCCTCACCATGGATGTGTCGATGATAGCGGAAACCCGAGCGCTTCGTCCAACCGCAATTTTTCCCTGTGGCACCCCCCCCAGACCGGGCGAGGTGAGGAAGGGCTTCTATCCCCCGCATCGCTGCCTTCCGCTCGAACGGGCCGGGGTCGGACCGGACCCCCGGTTCGGGACACGCCCCGAGCCATCACGGTTCCTTCCCGCCTCCCGCGATACGACCCCCGTGCCGTTGCCGGGACCGTGGCCTTCCCTTGCTTCTGGGAGTGAGGCAGCGGCATCATTGGTGTGGTTGTTTTTACGTGGGTGTTCGCTCGCTTTCCACAGATGGCACCAGATGTACGGGTGTTTTCTCACCACAGAATCGTTGACCGACAACTGGTTGGTCAACATGGTCAAGGGATCGAAGGGATCCCTTGGGCACGCCTAGCTCACGTGCTCTCGGCGTGGGTAGGCGATTGATCCGCGGCTGAGCAGACGCTTTTCGGCTAAGCGTCGGTCTTCGGTTGACGTGGAGACAAGGGGAAGCCTCGGTTCCAGGTCGGGTGCTCGGCCTCGGCTGGATAAGCGTCGAGGGGTAGCCTCGGCGCCTGGTATGCTCCTTGGTCTTGACTGGCGTTAGCTCCCACTGGCGACGAGCGGGTCAGCTCCGTGCCGAGGGGTAGCCTCTGCACCTCAGTTTAGCTCCTTCCTGGACAGACGAGAAAGCTCGTCAGGGGGGGCGGACCTTGGTTCCGCCAAGTCCCCTCCTATGCCTAAGTCAGAACGGATCTGTGCGACGCTCGGCAAGCACGACACGGCTCAGGACGAGACCGGTACCCGTGACCTCAGACCAAGCGATGACGGAGGAGATAATTTGGGGAAAGAGGCAAGGTCTAGTTTATCGGAATACCTCAGTTGTGGGTGTCAAGGATTCGATGCTTCTCCCGGTTACCCCAGCTCTCCTTTTATTGGGTTTGGCCCACGATTGCCCTGAATCCACGCCCCTCGTCCACCTCCCCTCACGCCCCCACGATCCGCCTTCTTCAAGGCGCCTGCGCGTTGTGGGGGGTCGATTAGTGGGCTCCTTAATGGTCATTAAGGTTCCACGCTTTCAGGGGGGACGGTTGTCCGCACGAGTTGATCGTGCGTTCTACGGGCAGGGGCCGGCCCAACTTCAAGTTCTTCTGCGGGCCTCGTCATGTGGGCTTACTCCCCTACGTGGGCTTCCCGTCCTTGGCTTGGGCTGGGGTCTCTTGCTCTTGGGCTTCTCCAAAATAGTCGTATCAATACTAACGGATTCAGACCATCGCAACTTGATCCCATAAACATGATATCTTATGTAATCAAATCATTGGGATATTCTCATCCACAAGGGAAACCCTAGTTCCTACGAAATATTTAGATCGGTGACATCCATGCTGGGCCAAAGGCGGCTTCGACGTATTCTGAGCTGCATATCTTGGGTGGGCAGTCGCATGCTTTACAACCAAACGTCCATGTCTAGGGCATACGCATATTCAAGCAAGCGTTAACCCTCACGTACAATTTCTAACAGGTTTCTAACCTTCTGAGATTATCCTGATAGCTATGCATAACAACATGATTAGTATTCCTGCCTACCATTGATCGTTTTATCAATGGAAGCAATATATCCGTTTTAGAGCCACGTATTCAAATATATCCGTATACTTCAACTGTCAATATCAATTCCTTATTGGCCTTCCTTCTGGTCTTTACCTCTGATCAGTCTTTGTTTTTAAATATGAAACTTTAATTAGCATGTCACAGTGAGAAAACAATAAAAGCGTAGCTGGCCTTCGCCGTTGGGGTCAACTCCTTGTTTCTTGTTTTGCTACCTTGAATCTTATCATCTGTATCCGTTCACATGGGAATTAATGCAGAAGAACACCCTGCGTCATTGTTTCGGTGCGACATTAATTACCTCAACCGCAATTTCCAGTAGAAATTGCCTGGAACTTGCATTAAGGGACGCAGCCGGTCCGCGGGCACCACGCGTTGTCTGAATTTTATATATAAGCCGAAGATCAACAGACAGTGCGATCATCGATCAATCGAAACCAAACCATGTCACATGGTGAGCACCAAATCGTTGATCCCGCGGACGCGTACGACGACAAGGAGGATTGCTGCTCCTCCCGCAGGAAACGTAGCCGGCGCGGGAAGCCGAAGTTTAACAGTGATTACAAGCCCGCAACCTGGAAATTGGTGGACAGCGCCAAGCGGACGAAGACCGTTACCGAGGAGAAGAAGGAAGGGACTACAACGACCGTGAAACATGAGAGCTCGAAAGCGGCCATCACTCTTAGCAAAACGCTTGTCAAGGTTGTCACCAAGGAATCCCATCACAATTCCAAGGAGACCTCCCCCACGAGTATGCCTTCTATATAAACATTTCGTGCAAAATTGTTCCTCTTGATTAACGAACCTGCTACTGAACTTGTGATTTTCTTGTAGTTGATCAAGAAACAGAAGGGCAAGGGCCGCTGAAGTTGATGCGAAGCTTGTTCGGATTCCTAGTTACAAGAAGGTATGCCTTCATTAATTTATCATTCTTTCAAACAAACTTGTGGAGTTGATGGTAGAGGAAAGAACAGATTGAGGTATATTCGCATCTCATGCCCTTCTTTTTTCGTTTTCATCTCTTTCGAGCAGGTGATCAGCAGTTAGTAGAAGGCGTACTGTGGATTCAAAGTGTTGATGCCCGCTGTGTTTCTTGAAGTTGCTTGATGTTCCCCTTTTGATTATCTATTTCCGTTGGCTTGCGTACGTGTTCCGTGCTTTACAGCCTATGTCAACTTAAGACTTGTACGGGGGTGTTTGTAGCTGTAGCGGATAAGATTAGAATAAGATGTGTCGAATTCTTCTATATTCATCACTGATGGCACAATTTCGTATGAGCACCGCCCCTTATTCTGTTGGTGCTTTGATATTTTTAATTAACTGCTTTCAAATTAACAGAAATATATTTCTGCAGTCACATCACCTGTTTTCATGACTCCCTTCATGTGGAATCACGGTGCGTGCTTCTTTCCTTTGGTTTGATTTTCTGTTATTATATGTTGGTATTAGTGGCATTAGATCTGGAATGTTCAAGTTGTGTTATCAGAACTGTTTTTGAACAGGTTGAGAGATCATATTGTGAGTCATGTTGCGACATCAGTCATGACATGCGGGATCTGAATGCTGAATCTAAATGCTGGATCAAACGCAAGAATTCTGTTTTGATTTGCAGATCTGTTTTGCTGATGTCAGATCTGACTTATAGCCCATAATCACGAGGGATCCTGAATTCATTGACGGAATATCTGCTCGAGATTTTTCTATTCCTTTTTACCCGAAATAGATCCTTAAATGATGGACGGAGATAACTGATTTAATGGGCAAAAGTTTCTGTTTGATTTTCAAATATGTTTTGCTGCTCCTCTCAGATCTGCTTTGCTTCCCCAGAATCTTGTTGTAATCTTGGTGATTATTATATTTATAGGGAAAATATCCACTCGAGATTTGGTTAAACTATTTACCGGAAATAGTTATATGTTTCCTCGATATTTGGGATTACTTGTCCGAAGTGTTCCTAAATATATGGGCAGAAAATCTACGTGAGATCTTATTGAACTGTTTTTCCAAAATAGTTCCTAAATTGATGGAGGCCGGTTTATAAGGTGTTCATGCGGATTCAACTAGGATTTAACCTTTTAGAGATTGGTTCATCATCCGGAGACGGATGCTGACGGCTACAGGAGTAGGGATCAGAGGGAGTTTGATTCAGGTCAGTTTTTGCAAGGGGAACTTGCGGTTTCTACATCCGGGGACGGAGGCCGATGGCTACAAAGGTATAGATCGAATGGAGTTCGATCTGGTCGGTTTATGCAAGGGGATTTTGCAGGCAAAGAGGTCTTGCGGTGATTACTCCATGGGGTTGATTGGGATTACACATTGCTGTTGTATTAGATTGCAATATTAATGATTGTAATCGCTTTCACAAGATTCAGGAGTCATACAGATATGAACCATAGAATTGGCCAGAAAGATGTTGCTCAAACAACCGATGGCCTCTTGCTTCCATGATATTTATAATATAGAGAAACAGTCGGCGGAAAAAAAAACATTTGGGTAACTTACAACAATAATGTCATTACCAAAAGAACTACATCTAGTCTCTCTTTCAATGGGTGATACATAAGCTTGAACTGCAGAAAATAAAATACATACAGGAAAACATCTTCAGCTAATCATCTACACATTAGCATCAGCATAATGCTAAAGTGTGAAACATGGGCATCACAGAACTTTGACACGCCTTTTAAGTCCCAGATTCAACTGTCAAAGAAGAAACATAAGGTATTTCATAAACATATTGTTGAGTATTAGTGTTTCATACCAATCTTATTTTGATGATGATCACAACATTATATTGTTGCTAATGACTCTCTTGTTTTAGTCTCTTAGTACATTTCTAGAATATCATTTCTGGAGACTAAACACTTGGTGTAAGGATGGACATCAAGTGAAGAAGGGCCAAAGCTTGGACTCAAGGAGTGCCAAAGCTTGGAGATGATGGAGAGCATCAAGGCTTCAAGATTGAAGACTTAGACTCTAAGGAAAACAATGTAATCCATGTAATATTTCCTTTATTTCTTTCTCTCTCATTTGAGTCTAGGTTAATGTAATACCTTGATAGATGGTCTACTCATATATGCATATGCTTTTAGACATCTTAGTGAGCCTTAGGATTATCATAGAATCCAACCTAATAGGTTCATCTTGACCAAAGACTCATTTGTAGTCTCTGGCTTTCCATCAGTCGCCTGATGAAGGATTTACAGTTGACTGGGTGATTTCCAGTCGCCTGTCGATCCTTCTACAGTCGACTGATATGCACTGCTCAAGTCGACATTACTAATATTGACTCTACTTGAGCTTTTCGCATCAGTCGACTGCTGCACAGTTTACAGTCGCATGTATATTTACAGTCGCCTGAGAATTGGTCAACAGTTGTCTGATTAGCGTAAGTAAAATCTCTGCCTCTTTCTGTTTTTCTCCATCTCCTGCAGTAGACGACTGCTACAATATTTACAATTCCCTGACTATTTTACAGTCGACTGAATTATTGACATCAGTCGCCTGTATGCTTATCTGGAGAAAGAGTGCAGCTTTCTGTTTTATTCCATCCCCTGCAGCAGTCGCCTGCTGAAGGTTTATCAGGTGCCTGTCATGTTCTCAGTCGACTGTATCGACTTCATCAGTCGACTGTCATGGCTTAGATTATAGCCGTTGGATATTTTGTAGTCGTTGATCAGTCGACTAGCTTTTGATCATCAGTCTACTGTCGGTGTCGTTTTCGCCCAGTTTCTAGCTGTTGCTGTCTTGTGCTTTTGGCTGTTTTCTTGGGTTTTGAGGGTTGATATGGGGTTCCTATATATATGGGTGTGCTGAGTTCATTAGAACTTCTTGATGCTATTGAAATCCATAAGAGATCAATAGGCCACTCTCAAACTCTCTCTTTTCCCTCTTTGAGCTCTCATTCCTCTTCATGCATTGAAGTCCAACTCCAGGGAAATCATCCAAGTGCTTTCAAGTAAATCTCAACACTTAGAGATCATCTTCCATGCCTTGCATTCATCTATGAGTAAGCATCTCAAGGCATATGTAAGAGTATTTATTTTACTTAGTGATTCTTGTAACACTAATTCTCTTTGTGGGAATTAGTCTTTCTCTCTTTGTGGGAGTTTATCTCTTTGTGGGATTAGGATATTCTCTTTGTGGGAATAACTCTCTTTGTGGGAGTAACTCTCTTTGTGGGAGTTTGGTGCCCTAGTATAGGGCTAACCCTAATTCTCTGAGTGGGAGTTAGTAATTCTCTAGGTGGGAGTTTGACCATCGTGTATGGTTGGTTGGGTCCTTGTGTAGGACAAAATCTTCTTGGTGATGTATCTCCTTGTGAGATTTGTATTTACTTCTCTTTGTGGGATTATAGTGAATATTGGTGTGGCTGGACGTACCCAAGTTTTGGAAAATCAGGGTAAAATCTTGTGCTTGCGTTTAGATTGATTGTGTCAATTATTTCCTCTTGCATTTATTATTTTGCATTTGCAAGTTTAATTTTAATTGGACAATTTTATTGCCATTACACTATTCACCCCCCTTTAGTGTGTTGTTAGTATTGCAAGGGTAAGGCGATCCTTACAATTGGTATCAGAGCGAGATTATAGCATACTGCAACGACGGCATTCAACGCTACATCCGCGTCTCATGAAGAAGGTCATTCAACCGATCGACCCCGGCTCTTCAACAAAACCAACTACCCAAGTTGGAAGATCAGGATGATGATCTACATGAAGGGTCAAGACCTTTGGGACATCACGGAGTCACCATTTGAGGAGCCTACTTCACCCGCGGCCTCGAGAACTAAAGCGAAGAAGGACTCTATCAGAGTCAATGCAATGCATTCCATTGCGCCCTCACTCCGGATGAGTTCAACCGCATCTCCATGTGCAAATCGGCTAACGAAATTTGGCATACTTTGGAGATTTCTCATGAAGTGTTACTTCAACATAAGGAAGAGGTTCAACCAACCAAACCCGAGAAGAAAAAGGGGGTTGCACTCCATGTCAAGAAGGAGTCATTCAAATGGAGAAAGAAGTTCCAACGAGAAGCTCCGAGTGAAGATGAAGAAGAAGAAGATGTCAGCGATGATGATTACATCGAGCTTGCCAAGCAATTCAAGAAATTCAAGACATTTCTCAAGGACATGCAAGGTAAATCTTTGTCAAAGTTTGCCTCCAAGTCAAACAATTATATTTGTTTCAATTGTAAAGGAAAAGGTCATCTTGCTACCGAATGCCCTTCTAAACCCACCAAAGATACCTATAAGGGCAAAGGAAAGAAGAATTGGAAAGTCAAGTCCGAGTTCAAGAACCAAAAGAAGGGACTTATCGGCACATTTGATGATTCCGATGTGGACACATCATGTGATGAAGAAGAGGATGACAATGAGCAAGCTCACATGTGCTTCGCAGCTTTTGATGATTCTTCATCAATCTCCTCTAATTCAAGCGATGAATAGATAGAGGCATGGCTCAATTGAAGAAATGTGCTTCATGGCTAATAGGGAAGAGTCTTCGTCAAGCTCAAGCGAGGAGGAAAGCGATGAGGAAGTCAAAGAGGAAAGCGATGAGGAAGCTGAGGAGAAAAAGCTATCCTACGAGGAGCTCGAATACCGCTTAAATGTGGCCTCCAACTTGGCAAGTAAGTGCATCAACTCATTTGATAAATTGAAAGCTAAATTTAATAATGCTATGAGTAGGGTGCATGCTTTAGAATCGGCTAGTGTCATTCATGACGAAATGCATGATTGTGACACTAGTGAGAGAGACACACTTCTCTCTCAATTTAAGGAATTGAGCTTGACTAATGATAATCTTGTTGCTCAAAACCTTAGCTTAGAAACTCTCATTCAACAACTTACGTTGAAATGTGAAGAGGAATCACTTAAGCTCAAAAGCTTTGTGTATTCTAGGGATTCACTCCATGATTTGCTTAAAAAACAACATCCGACAAATCATAGAGGAGGTTTGGGGTATATTCAAAATGTGGTACCCAAACCCACCTCTAATTCCTCTTACGGTGCAAATACAAGAAATATTGTTAAAGCACCTAAGAAGAATCATCATGCTTTCTTGTACAACAATAATATCAACAAGAAGCAAGTAAATCATGAGGTAATGAGGAAGAATGAAGACTCTTTATTTTTAGCTAAGAAGCAAAATCATCATTCTATGCATGCCAAGAAATTCGTTTCTACACCTAAGCATGCCACATCCACCCCTCTTGCAAAGGCAAAACCCTTGCCTAGGAAATCCTTGAGTTTATGGATTCCCACTAAGGTTAGGGTGTAAGAGAGGGATAGTAACATCAACTCTCTAGATAGGGTTGTGATCACCTCATGTGATTACATTAGGAAATCAAACTCCTCTTGTGTTTGGTTCCCTAATGTTTAGGTTCCTCACACATATGCATATTGCATGGGTATTGTGCTTTATTGTTTATTTTAGCATACCCATTGTTTGTTTGTGTTTCATGATTTTGAAAATGTTTTTCAAATTTATTTTTCATGAAAAATGGGAATCTTGGGGAATACATTGACTTACATGCATTTGTTGATCCATATGTATGTCAATGGGGGAGTTTATATGTGTATGTTTAAAATATTTTAAAACATATTTTGACTCTCATTTCGGGGTGTAATTGAGATCATTTTTTACAATTGATTATTTTTTGGTCTCAAACCAAACCCCTTAGATATTGCCAACATGTTTTATGTTTTATTCCTTTTGGCAATATCATTGTGTATCTTTGAAGCTTGATTTTTTCATATCTATTACTTTGATACACTTTAGGCCCATGGCTCCATTATATGTATATCAATTAGTAAAGAGGATTATTTTCCAAGATTCTTTTTCTACAATTGGTATTTACCTCAATTGTTAGAGATTGTTAATCTCCTTCTTTATAATTGGTATTAGATCCTAGAAGTCAAAATTTGACCATTTCTATGATCTAGGGAGAGCATGGGATAGCGATTGATACCCATTAAATTTTTCAATTTGGTATCATACATCTACTTATATCTTGCATATTGTCACATCTTTGATTAAGATGATAAAAGGGGATATTTTTGATGTCCACCTTTTTGACGATGTCAAGGGGGAGAGAATTATGCATTATGTAAATGTACTTCTTGTATTTCATACATATGCATATGGGGAGAGATATATGGGATTGTATAAACCATTCATGTTTGCATGATATTGTCTATTGCAATTAGTTTATGTAATCCATGCCTATTATATGTCACCATGACTTGATTTGGTATAATGAGTATTTACTATTATATATCTCATTGTATAATTGGTGCATATAAGTAGGGGGAGCTCATTAACATTGTGCTTTAATTCTTTGTGTTTTACATAATGTGTGTCATCATCAAAAGGGGGAGATTGTTGAGTATTGGTGTTTCATACCAATCATATTTTGATGATGATCACAACATTATGTTGTTGCTAATGACTCTCTTGTTTTAGTCTCTTAGTTCATTTCTAGAATATCATTTCTAGAGACTAAACACTTGGTGCAAGGATGGACATCAAGTGAAGAAGGGCCAAAGCTTGGACTCAAGGAGTGCCAAAGCTTGGAGATGATGGAGAGCATCAAGTCTTCAAGATTGAAGACTTAGACTCTAAGTAAAGCAATGTAATCCATGTAATATTTCCTTTATTGCTTTCTCTCTCATTTGAGTCTAGGTTAATGTAATGCCTTGATAGATGGTCTACTCATACATGCATATGCATTTAGCCATCTTAGTGAGCCTTAGGATTATCATAGAATCCAACCTAATAGGTTCATCTTGATCAAAGACTCATTTGAAATCTCTGGCTTTCCATCAGTCGCCTGATGAAGGATTTACAGTCGACTGGGTGATTTCCAGTCGCCTGTCGATCCTTCTACAGTCGACTGATATGCACTGCTCAAGTCGACATTACTAATATTGACTCTACTTGAGCTTTTCGCATCAGTCGACTGCTGCACAGTTTACAGTCGCCTGTATATTTACAGTCGCTTGAGAATTGGTCAACAGTTGTCTGAGTAGCGTAAGTAAAATCTCTGCCTCTTTCTGTTTTTCTCCATCTCCTGCAGCAGACGACTGATACAAGATTTACAGTCGCCTGACTATTTTACAGTCGACTGTATTATTGACATCAGTCGCATGTATGCTTATCTGGAGAGAGAGTGCAGCTCTCTGTTTTATTCCATCCCCTGCAGCAGTCGCCTGCTGAAGGTTTATCAGACGCCTGTCATGTTCTCAGTCGACTGTATCGACTTCATCAGTCGACTGTCCTGGCTCAGATTATAGCCGTTGGATATTTTGTAGTCGTTGATCAGTCGACTAGCTTTTGATCATCAGTCGACTATCGGTGTCGTTTTCGCCCAGTTTCTAGCCGTTGCTGTCTTGTGCTTTTGGCTGTTTTCTTGGGTTTTGATGGTTGATATGGGGTTCCTATATATATGGGTGTGCTGAGTTCATTAGACCTTCTTGATGCTATTGAAAATCATAAGAGATCAATAAGCCACTCTCAAACTCTCTCTTTTCCCTCTTTGAGCTCTCATTCCTCTTTCATGCATTGCAGTGGAAATCATCCAAGTGCTTTCAAGCAAATCTCAACACTTGGAGATCCTCTTTCATGCCTTGCATTCATCTATGAGTAAGCATCTCAAGGCATAGGTAAGAGTATTTATTTTACTTGGTGATTCTTATAACACTAATTCTCTTTGTGGGAATTAGTCTTTCTCTCTTTGTGGGAGTTTATCTCTTTGTGGGATTAGGATATTCTCTTTGTGGGAATAACTCTCGTTGTAGGAGTAACTCTCTTTGTGGGAGTTTAGTGTCCTAGTGTATGGCTAACCCTAATTCTCTGAGTGGGAGTTAGTAATTCTCTAGGTGGGAGTTTGACCCTCGTGTAGGGTTGCTTGGGTCCTTGTGTAGGGCAAAATCCTCTTGGTGGTGTATCTCCTTGTGAGATTTGTATTCACTTCTCTTTGTGGGATTATAGTGAATATTGGTGTGCCTGGACGTACCTAAGTTTTGGGGAACTATGGTAAAATCTTGCGTTTGCGTTTGGATTGATTGTGTCAATTATTTCCTCTTGCATTTGTTATTCCGCATTTGCAAGTTTAATTTTAATTGGACAATTTTATTGCCATTACACTATTCACCCCCCTCTAGTGTGTTGTTAGTATTGCAAGGGTAAGGCGATCCTTACACATATTATCCGATCAATAACAAATATATTGAAACTGAGCACCATCAATATAATAGAGGGCAACATACGCCATCAGAGAAGTTCCCTCTACACGATGCAAGCGCATAAAGACGCAATAACTATTACCCTCTTGAATTAAAATTAAAATGTTTTATGATTCCTTTTTTAAATTAAAACCAAAGTCACAATGATCATCTTCATCTACATACAAAAAATGCAGAACTAAAAAACATTTTATGCGTGATATATATATGATTAAATGAGGTATAGATTGGCCAATAATTTCTAAGATCTTTCAAGCAAATTAGGATTTAATTTGTAATCTCAATTCATGGTCAAATTTATCAAGATCAAAATTTAAATTGCAAAAAAAAATCAAATGAATGAACCTAGATTTCGAGATCGACTAATGGAGCTCTATGTCAAACGGTGACGTTTGAAATTGTAAAAACAATGATCGATCGGATTAAGGTAGTTCCTTGATCTCCGATGAGCTGTCACACCTTGCTTCCCATTAAGCTTGGGAGCGAGGACGTGAAGGGGTCCGCATGTGCAAGTAAGGAGGAGGTACTTTTGCTTTTCTTTCCTCCCTGACTTAACACAATAAGCGTCTGTATAAAATACCGCAGGTTCTTGCTTGCATTACTCAAAAACAACACAGATAAAATATTATTATTACAATCTCAAACGTCTTAACGGAATTACAACAAATGGAGAAAAGAAGAGTGGGTCTTATGAACCGTACAACAAGTGCAAAAATGTGCAATGAAAGTTCATCAGTTCAACAACTCTTAGTCCACTGGTTCAGCTATTGCAACTAGTCCTTCTGACGCTATAGCTCGGGATCTGACATACATCCAAAAACATGAATGTATGTCAGCAAGGGTCTGCAAGTAGATGTTAGAACCCAAGACAAGATATACAAATTTATACTGGATTTAAGAGGCATTTATAAATTAAACGAGATAATGACAACAAGTTTAAAAATAATGAATTAAAGTAAAATACTCCTAGCATGCAGTTCTAAGCAGTTTTAACAAGTAAGTTGAGCAGTTATGACATGGCAGTTATAACGAATTAAAAAGTAGGCACTATAAACATGGCAATCCTGATGTGCGAGCAAGTGAACACGATTATTATAATTACAATGCAATGCTTTCTATCATGCATAGGGTTCTCGCATTTAGGTCGTGATGAGTGAGTCGTTCTTCACACGAGGGCTTACCGTGATTGGCGCTAACCTACCGCATACGGGTGGTGCCCTTGAAGAGAGTACCCTTTCATACGCCTAGTAGCCGCTCAACCCTAACCCCACCCCAAACATATGCTGGAACACGAGCCAGCCAAGTCATATTACAAGCACGAATTTGTCAACTCACATGACATCACGAAAATCACGAATTGTGCTGGAACACTAGCCAGCCTAGTTATATTACAAGCATGAATTTGTCAACTCACATGGCATCACGAAAGTCACGATTTCGCCTTCGAGGCGCACGATTTCACGATGTCACACACTTGATAATCAATTCAAGACATGCAGCAATTTAATAATATAATCATTTACTTTTATACAATATTTTTCATGATTACATGGGTGTCGAGCAACATTCACGATAGTTTAACAAAAGCACTGAATAAAGGAATTCAACGATTAAGACACGGAAAGCTAACTTTTCTTAATATTGTTCTAAACTAAGGTATATCAAGTTATATGCCATTGGATCACATTTTTAGTCACGGATGTCATGGTAGTAATTTCACGCGTCATTTCACGTGTAGATTTTGAGTTATACAACTTTAAATGCAAAAGACCAAATGAGCATCCAACTTCAAAAAATCACTATAAATGGTACACTTGCCTGATTCCAGCGATTTTGGTGTTGTTGGGTTCGTCTTGACGGGTACTACGTAATGGTACGTCCAGTTCTCTGTTTTGGTTAAACAAATCACCAAATTAGATTTTTCGTGAGATAAACACAATATTAAAATAATCTCTAAATTGAGTTCGTCTGATTTTATCGGGTTCTCTGTCTAGGGTGATGTTTATATTGTGTTACACTAACATGATACGCCTTAATTTATTCTGATATTATCTAACAACAAGCTGCTAAAGTTAACACTAACCAGTTAAATTAATATTAACAACCTATTAACACTAACCTAATACTAGTTAATGATGGGGTTAATCACCATGTTTAATTGTACACCTACTACACACCTATCCTAACAAATTTTAATACAACTTCCTTTCACGGGTTATCATGTTAACATTACCCTTTATTAAGGCTCTACACCTACTCTTACACCTATAACTTATAGCTATCTCTAATTATCTCTCTTTTCCTTAATAAGGTTGAACCCCCTTTCTCTCTGTCACTTTCCCTCCCTCTCTGTTCATTGCTTCTTTTCTTTTTTTTGTTTCAAGTCGCAGGCAGCCAAGGAAACGCAAGGGGGAGCCTCATCAATGCACGGAGGAAAAGGAGGAGCTAGGCGACTCGTGGCGGCGGCTGTGGGCGGCTCACCGGCATGCGGGGAAGCTCCTCGGGTGGCGCGCAGCGTAGCAGCACCTGGCGGCGCCGTTGGCCGGCGTATGGTGGCAGGGGGCCATGGCTGGGCGGCGCTGGAGGTGTGCGCGCGGCGTGGGGGAGGGGCCCGGCCTACAGGCGACGGGGGAGAGGAGGAAGGAAGGAGAGGAATGGATTCTGAAGAGGGTTTGTTTGATTTTGTAGATCTGAAGTTGGGTGTTTTCAGATTTGAGTTCTCTTGTTTCCCCTTTCAGTTTTAAGTTTGGAGGTATGATTTTGGGAAGATGATGGGTTGTGATTTGGGTGAAATTTTGTTTTGGGAAACTGATTTTGGTGGGGGATTTTGCAGAAGAGATTTGCAGGAGATGATGGGTTTCAGGTTGCAGGGAGAAGATGTTGCATGTTATTAAGGGGATTTAGCAGGGGACATGTCTAATCAGATTTTAATACATTTTTTGACTAACGATTGCAGAACGTTTTTGTAGAGGCGTGTTTGTTTTGATCAAAAACGGGAATTAATATGTTTTGTTGACTAAACAAGGGGAAAGAATCTGGTTACGAAACGCCTTTCTTCCTCTAACCCTTTAAAATTAAAACGTGAATGCTGAGT
>JAULAV010005807.1:0-25001 GCA_030789695.1 Scilla litardierei
TGGAAGTGATGCTCGAGCCAGTCGATGTCCGGGCGGTACGGAGAGGACCTGGACGACGTCGGGAGGTCCTCATTTACTGGCAGGGGCTACCGGAGTGCGATGCGACATGGGAGCTGTATGAGGCGATACAGGAGCAGTACCCTGATTTCCACCTTGAGGACAAGGTGGCTCTTTTAAGGGCGGGTATTGATACGGCCGCACCCTCCGAGGCAGGCACGGGTCCAGGCGGGACCCAAGGCGGATGGGTCACTTACTATCGGAGGCGTCGAAGGGCAGATTAGTCTTTTGTTATGTTATTTTATTCCTAGGTTTTTCTATTTATATCTAGGGTTAGCCGTCATGAGAGGCATGCTTATTGTGTGAAGAACATTCTAAGTGTCATTTGTGAGGGTTTTAGGCTTTGATCCGTTCATCAAAGTTAGGAGAGCGAGTTCCTCTCGAAAGGACTCAATCTATCTTGCTAGTAGATCTTGTTCTTTCTCAAAAATCCAATAAAAATCTCATCGTTTCCAATTTTTATTCCTTTTCTTCGCTGATTTTCCCTTGATACGATCCAAATCGTATCAAACTTGTAGGCATCTTTTGTGAGGGATTTTAGGCTTTTGTTCCGTGCATCAAAAGTTAGGAGAGCGAGTCTCCTTTCGAAAGAGGATTTTTTATCAATCAATTCCTCGTTCTTCGCAATATAAGTTCCATAAAAATTCCACCTTATATATATTTTTTCCACTTTAAATCTGAAATTAATTGATCGATCCTCTAGATCGTATCAAATTGGTATCAGAGCGATGATATCCGATGGCGACGAGCACGTGATCGAAGACGGATATCGTGGATGAGAAGGTTCAAGGGCTACGAGAAGAGTTCAGCCGGGAGATCGAGGAGTTGAAGAAAACCCTAGAGGAGTCAATCAAAGATCACGCCCATTCACAAGAGGACATCCAAACCGAACTCCGAGCTATGAGAAGGGAAGCCGCGCAGACGGGACGCGATCTCCAAGGATTGAAGGAGGCAACTTCAGATCTGAAATTTTTGAGAGAAGCCACGTCGTCGATTCCGGCGATAATGACGATGCTTCAAGCCCTAACGACGGAGAAAGGAGGAGATCGGGGCAAGAGGATCCAAGGAGCGGAAAATCAGGGCGAATCCACGCTTGAATCAGCAAATCGAGGGCAATCAGAGGTGGCGACGGCTGCTGCAGCCCCCTAGGGCTGGCCGCAGTCAATACAGACCAAACCGGGTCTGTCCAGCGCCGAACAGAACCCGGCGGACCCCGACAGTGGGCGACAGGCCCAGCCGGGCCTGCAGGAGCCTCGGCATGCCCAACCGGGCTTGCGCGAGGCCCTGCAGGCCCTCTGGGGCCTGCAGGCCCAAAACTAGGCCTGTCGCAGCCACGGAGCACGGCTGAAGTCTGTGTATGAAAGGAAGCTGATGGCTATCGTGTTAGCGATGCAGAAGTGGCGGCCCCATCTGATAGGAAGGGAGTTTGTGGTCAGGACAGATCAGCGCAGCCTGAAGTATCTACTGGAGCAGAGGTTGGTGACTGAGGAGCATCAGCGTTGGCTATCCAAGCTGGTGGGGTACCGGTTCGACATTGAGTACAGACCAGGGCTGGAGAATAAGGCGGCTGACGCCTTATCGCGCAGAGAGGAGGGGGTGCACTTGCGAGCGCTTTTGTTACTGATGTGGTTAGATGGGGAGCCCATGTTGCAGGAGGCAGAGGCCGATCCAGAGTTGAGGCAGATCCGTGAGCGGCTACAGGGATGCGGGGATGAGCCGAAGGGGTACTCTCTAGAGGGACCGAGGCTGCTGTACCAATGGCGGTTAGTATTACCACAGACGTCAGCTTTCATACCAGGACTATTTCAGTAGTTCCACAGTTCGGTGGTTGGGGGACATTCCGGGGTACAGCAGATATATATGAGGATGTCTCGAGAGGTTTATTGGCCCGGTATGAGGAAGACGATAGCCCGCTTGGTTGCCGCTTGTGACATCTGCCAGCGTCACAAATACATGGCCATGGTGCCGACCGGATTGCTATAGCCTTTAGCGTTGCCTGAGCGGGTCTGGGAGGAGGTGACGATGGACTTCATCGATGGGCTACCCAGATCGGGGGTACACGGTGATCTTCGTGGTGGTGGATAGATTGAGTAAGTATGCTCACTTCATACTGCTGAAACACCCATACACGGTAGTTTCAGTGGCTACAGCTTTTACTCGAGAGGTGATACGACTGCTTGGGGTTTCAGCTTCCATAGTATCAGACATGGACCAGATGTTCCTGAGTGGGTTTTGGCGGGAGATATTCCGTGTCCAGGGGACGGTGTTGAAGAGGAGTACCGCCTATCACCCTCAGACAGACGGGCAGACGGAGGTAGTGAACCGCAGCATTGAGACGTATCTGTGGTGCTTTGCGTCGGAGACACCCCGGCAATGGTATCTGTGGTTGGCGTTGGCAGAGTATTGGTACAATACTTCGTACCACTCAGCAGCAGGGACAACACCCTTTCGGGTGTTGTATGGGAGAGACCCATCAGAGTTGCTTCAATTTAGGGAGAGGCAGACACCAGTATCGCAGGTGTATGATTACATGGAGGAGAGGGAGAGTATGCTGGAGGAGCTGAAGAAGCACTTGTTACGGGCTCAGCAGGTGATGAAAACTAGAGCAGATGGACATCGTCGTGATGTTCACTTTCAGGAGGGAGATATGGTATATCTGAAGATGACACCCTACAGACAGAGATCGCTAGCGAGGAGGCGGAACGAGAAGCTGTTGGCTAGATTCTATGGGCCCTTTGAGATTTCGGCCAAGATTGGCCAAGTGGCTTGCAGGTTGAGGCTACCCCGACGGCTATGATACATCCAGTTTTTCATGTGTCGCAACTTCGCCGTGCCATTGGAGAGCAGACGGTGTCGTCTACGCCACCGCCCACCCTTACTGAGGATATGGAGGTGTTGTTGGAGCCATTGGAGGTTCGGGCCGTTCGCCAGGGACCGAGTGGGCGTAGGGAGGTGTTGATACATTGGGCGGAGTTGCCCGATTGCGATGCTACGTGGGAGGCGTACAACGTGATCCAGGAGCAGTTTCCAAACTTCCACCTTGAGGACAAGGTGGCTCTTTTAGGGGGGTACTGATGCGGACGCATCATCCGGCCATCATGAAGGGGTGGGCCCACCCTTGGTGATGTACGTGCGGCATAGGAGGCATGGAACCACGTAGTGGGTTAGTGCGTCTAGGGGTATTCTAGTCTTTTCAGACTAGATTAGTAAATCCACTCTTTTCTATTTATTAGGGCTGGCCGCCTTTCTTATTTTCTTATGCTTATTTTGTGAAGAAATTGTAGGCATCTTTTGTGAGGGATTTTAGGCTTTTGTTCGGTACATCAAAAGTTAGGCGAGCGAGTCTCCTCTCGAAAGAGGCTCATTTATCAATCGATTCTTCGTTCTTCGCAATATAAGTTCCATAAAAATTCCACCTTTTAAATATTTTTTTCCACTTTAAATCTGAAATTAATTGATCGACCCTCTAGATCGTATCAGAATATTGCATCTAATAGGACGGTAAAGGACAGGTTGAGAGCTTTTTGGAAACTTTGGGCCCTGCCTCCGTAACAGACCCCCATCTAAAAAAATAAATCATGGACAAGAGAATATCTGTCAATGTTTTCATATGTTTTCATCATATCTTGCAGGTAATTGCAAATAATAAGAACTCTTTCAACAATAGATATCCAGATTCTATTCAGTCGCCTAAGGTATGTTTTCTTTCCTTCTTCCTGCAGCCCTTTTCTTCTTAATCACTTAACCATTTTCATTAGATATAAACTATTTGCAAATAAGTTTCAGAATTCACCAATATTTTCTTACATTTTCCAGAGTAAATGCTGCATGGCTGCTCAACAATCTCAGAAGAGCCAGAAACCAAGGTATGAATTCATAATAATATCCCCCGTACCATATTAATCGCTAGTGAGCTTCATATTGAAATAAGGTACCACGTGAGGAAATGTCTTAAAGTATAAGAAATACGATTCTCTGATTCTTGTTTAGGCCAGTCATTGTTTTGATCTTGCAAAGTAGTAGAAGTTTTTTTTTGTCATTCAGAACCATTTTGGTCATATTTAAATTATGTCATCAACTGTTATGTAGTTTCCTTTCTGATTTACTTCTTCGATGTGGCCAGTAGCATTTTTATTTATTTCTAAATTTGCTTTCATAACAGTTCTGTGCTGCCTCCAGTTGTTCTAACAAAAAGGGCAGTGGCTTCAAGTATAGAAGCATTCGTTCCAAAAGTATTAAAACCAAAGTTTTCTGGTTCAAGTCGCAGTGTGATGCTTAAGCAAGAAGAAATTCCATTGCAAGCTAAGGTACTATGAAGTGTTGCCGACTTTGGCAGGACAGAATATGTCTATATTCAAATCATTGAGACAAATACTTAATATGACTATTTGAGTTGGATTCCGTTATACAACCTTATGCTTTTAATCTGCCTATCCATTCCACGCTTGAAACCAAGGCAAGCCCAAGCATAATCCTTACTGATGACTCAACATACCGTATGCTGAATTAAAGTATAGAGTCGGTTTACATTTCTGTAATGTATTTTTATGTGTTCATGTGTAACAAATACATTGAATGCAGGAGAAAGATTTTAGAGTAATCATTGACTCGGACGAAGAGAGTGATGCTGGTGTTTCTTGCATTCTTGTGAAAAAGGAAACTGGTAATTTCAACCACCTTACCTGCAACGCACTTAGCGGATCTTTGTTAAATGTTTTTGTCACAATTATCTCCTGAGAATTAGACTGAATTCTTCTAATTTATTTATGATACTGTATTTTGTCACATGTCCTCAAAAAAAAAAGGAAGAAATAACAGAAGAGAAAATTCTCTGATAAAAAGGTAGTTTCCATTAGGGGTGTGCACAGGTACATGGTACCTAGATATCAGATTAGAATTTTCGTGTATGGGTAGGTTTCAGGTAGATACCCGTGAGTTTTGGGTAAGCTCTGGGTAGAAAAATTAAAAACCGGTGTAAACCGATTCCGGTTCCAGTTCGTAGGTACAACGAACCAATACATGTACTTGGAACTGGTATGTGGAACCGGTCTCCAATTATTTATTATTTTATTTTTATAATATTCTTTATATTATTTATTTGATAGTATATACACGACACCCTTCCTCAGTTCCTCGTCCTAATATACATCATTTTAAATTAAAAAACTAAAAGGCTTTACTGTTATTCATATTTTCAGTTCTTCACGATAAAAAACTTAACTGCTGGGGAAAAAATGAAGTTTTTTTACAGGAACCTACCCGGACCATGTGGAACCTACCCGAAACCCCAGGTCCAGGTAGGTTCCGGGTACATGGTCCAAAAGGGTAGGTTTTGTTTTCAAATTTTAAAAACCGGTCCCTTACATGGTTAGGTTGGGTATCATAAAAAATAGTGTAACCAGACTCGCTCACCCCTAGTTCCATCATAGCTAAATGTACTCAGACGTGTTACTAAATTTTAGAAAGATACATTATATATTCGTTTGTAGCTAATCATTCGTATTCTATTTAGTTATCGAAATTGTAATATTCATGGAGGTTCTTTGTAAAACTAGTGCGTAGTCAGTACAATCTGTTTTTATGGACTGCTGAAAAATCCCAATCAATGCACAGTTCCAAGAGCCCTCTCATCTGAATTGTTGTTGGAGAATTAAAGGCCTCGGGGGCCTTCCTTTTGCTTGTCGACAGAGAGAGGTTTGGCCTTCCCTTGGCTTGGAAAGAAAAGAAATCCGAAGCCATCGAAAAATTCCTAGAAAGCTGCGAGCAAAAGAAAACAGAGGGCGGCTCAGCTTTGGGGATTTTAGTGAGCTTGGATCTAGGATTTGAAGGTGAGAAGAAAGCTAAGTTGTGAGATCCATGGTAAGTGTCTTCATTTTTTTTCTTTGTTTGAGCTCTAGAGTCCATTGGGGAGTGTACTAGCTTTTGGGAACTCTATTACCAAGGAGCGATCTCCATTGGTGTGGGATTAGTCTCTTGAGGGGCTCTACATTTTGTAGAAACTTTTTTATCAAGGATTTCCACTTGGTTGAGAGTGTGTGTAAGCTTAGTGAGAGATCTAGAGTAAGGTCTTGTTGCTGGGAGCTTTTCTCTCATTGTGGAGGAAGATGATGATGATGGGGTCGGTGTATACATTGCTTGATCTGAAAAACACCCTAGAGGGGGGTGAATAGGGTGTATGGCACAAACTAAAAATTTAAGTATAGCAGAATAATGGAAATCACACAATCACAGATCATAGATGCAAGCACAAGTGTGTGGTGAAATAGCACACACTTGTAGATTCTAAAAAAGAGCTTTTGAGTGATTTGAATTTAGTCAAAATATAAGAGAGAGTTTTCTGAAATTAAGCTTAAATTGTTTACTGATTGGCCTTGGGGAGAACTTTTCAGAGTAGCAGCAGTTACAAGAAAGAGAGAGCTTGTATGTGGTGAAATAGAACCATATTAGCAGTATCGTAGAATAGGGAAGCTTGCATAGGAGTTGATTCTATCCTCAACCAAACCTCACCAAACATTTCCTTTGAGTTGGTAGTGTGGGGAAAATGGCAAACGAGATGGAAAACTGGAGAATGAAATTGCGTCATATTGCTCATTTGAACTTCATAAATTAATTCTCCTTGCTAACTTACCGTTATGGTGCATTTTAGGAGGAGTTTAGACGAGCTGAGTAGGTTTCAATCTGAGCTATGGAAGTTAGGACCGAACTGTTTCTGGGCCGCTTGCAACACAAGAAACTCATCAAGGGGTCGGATCTAGGGTTCGACCTAATCCTCTCAGATGTTCTCAGATGCCTCGGTCCGAAATCCAGTCGTTGGTCGATCTCTCGCACCTTGCGCAACACGCAGCGATGCAATATAGTGCCCCCATGCACAGTACGCGTGATCGGATTGGAATCGGATCCAAATATCTTTCAAACGGATTATTTTTCAAGTCCATTTGGCATTCTAGAAGCCACTGTTGGATCCTTGAGCCGATTCACTTGCATGTAGGATCTGCTCTCATGTTGACCCGGATCAACTTGCATGTAGGATCTGCTCTCATGTTGACCCGAATCCGAATCCGGCCGAAGCCCATCAACCATAATTCTCATGTATAGGGGTGGCAAATGGGTCGGGTGGGTTCGGGTTTGGGTCGGGTCAGATTTGACCCTACCCGGATAGGGCTAAACCCTAACACGACCCGGAAAATTTTCGGGTTTGGGTCGGGTCGGGTTCGGGTGACCTGGAAAATTTTCGGGTCGGGTTCGGGGTAACCCATCGGGTTAAGATTTGACTTATACACTATTGCTCCTTTCTCGATATCCAGCTATTTATTAAGAGCCGCCAGCAATTTATTAAGTGTTGCATAATTTCCAGTAACTCGTCGTTTAAACCGCACTGATGACACCAAGGAAGTATAATTAACATTACCATTTTATTAACAAAAGTAATAAAATTAACTAATAAGTTGTATGTAAAGTGAATTGAATCCAAGACCTCTTAAAGAAGTGGACAACAATTTAAACCGTATAAGCACAACTCCCATTGCAACTGTGTATTGAAGTTATTATATTTATTTTTACATATATATAGAAAGTAAACCGGGTCAAATTCGGGTCATCCGGGTTGACATGTCAAACCCATACCCAACCCGGATTTTATCCGGGTCGGGTCGGATCAACCCGTTTCCTACATGACCCGGATTGGCCCCTACCCATTTCCGGTTAAGGATGTCGGGTTCGGATTGGATCAGGTCGGGTCGGGCTCATTTTGCCACCCTACTCATGTAAGCAATGCTGCGTCAAACTCAATTCTGGAAGAAGTCCCGTTTTCGCCAAACAAAGAGCCCTTCAAACAATTTGATTCTAATTTGGCGGAAGTTAATCAAAGGTAATTTAGTCAAAGGGGATCGATAATTCTCTTTTTTCCATTAAAAAAAAAGAAATATGCGAATAGGCTGTATGCGTTGTGAACATGTCTGATGACCCAGTAAAAAGTATATATTTTTAATCGTGTTACGGACTCCAGAAGTAAAGATCAGGATATAGTCTCACAACCAATTGTTCAATAAATTTAATGAGCACATTGATTAAATACAGTAACACGCCTTTACAACTGATTATAAAAAATAAACTACGTACTAAGCTTGCCACACGCATGCTTAATTAATAACCAATTGCCACCCACAATTTTTTATTCCCAAATACCTCGCATACTTAAACGGGCTTCACAAACAATTAACAAATCAACAATACATTTGATTGCACATTTCACGATTTCTTGCGATTGATTTTGACCTGCCAGCTAGCACGGAGGCAGATCGGGAGGCGGCGGCAGTATCTGAGCGTCCGGCGTTCTCCCATTCTTGACGATCAGGACGGTGTCCATCCCCCAACTAAGATGGCGTTCCAGGTGGCAGTGCATGAACCAAACCCCTGAACAATAACGAGATTAATTTAGCATCCACTTACATTTAAAATCATAAAATATAGTGATTAATTACGTCACGTACCGGGGTTGTTGGCCTTAAACCTGATAGCAGCCCACCCGTTCTTGGGGACCCCAACGGTGTTCTCGAATGGGGGGTCCACGAGATTGTACCGTGAGGGATCCTTGGTTTCATTGTAATTTCCAGACCCCCTCCCGACGACGTAGAAGCTGTAGCCATGGAGGTGCATGGGGTGGTTCTCCCCTGCAAGCAAGTTGGTCCCTTGAAACACGATCTCCACCCTCGCGCCGTACTCCAAGACCTTGACCTCCGTCCCCACCCTCGGGAACAAGAGCTCCTTCGGCAAGTCGTCGGCGGTGAAGTTGAAGTTGAGGGGCGGTCGGTCTGGGAAGCCCGTGCCGAACACGCCGCCGATCTTCTGGTAGTATGCGCGGAGCACGTCCATGGAGCTGGGGTTGACGAAGCTGATGTTGTTGAGGCTGGCCGCGAAGCGGTTGTTGTCCGGCCCCTTGCAGACCCTGCCCGGGGGGCAGAGGATCTCGTTGACCGAAACGGTGATGACGATCCTCTTGTCGATCGATTTGGGGACGTCGACGGGGTGCTCTCGGCTCGCCAGAGAGCGTAGACGGGCGGCAAAGCTGTTGTCGGCGTTGCTGTCGTTGGAGGCCGGAAGGTTGGGGAATAGGGGGCCGGGCGAGGCGGCGCGGGGGTTCTTGTAGCGTAATACGGCGGTCGTGTTGGCTCGGTTGAACGGGACGCCTACGCCGCCGGAATAAGGCTTGGCGACGATGTAATATCGGCTGTTGGTGTTGTTCGCGTGGAGGAGGAGGTCCATGGTCTGGCCCGGGGTAATCAGCACGTAGCTGGCCGTGAACGGTTTCGTGTAGCTAGCGTCCTTGCCGACCACCGTGAGACGATGGCCGGCGATGCCGAAGAAGTGCCCGTTGCTCAGGGCTCCGTTCACGACCCGAAGGAGGTAGGTCTTCCCGTATTCGACCATAGCAGTGAACGTCTCTGTATGGAGAGCGTATTTTAATTAATACTAGTGTATAAATATTAAAAAGAAAAGATTTGTTTTTCCTTCATTTTGATTTTTTGTCTTACTTTGTTTATCGCATGGATAGAAATCGCCAGGCTGGCCGTTGATGGTGTAAGCATCGGAAAGGTTAGGGTCGCCGCCGGTACGCAGAGCTTCCTCAATAACTTGATTCACGTCGCCATTCCACCACTCGCCTGCATGCATGCATTCACCTCATGAGAATTAATGTTCACAGCTGTTACCACAAATTCGTGCAACAGGGATGATTGATTTAGGCACCTATAATGATGGGAATCTCCTTGTGGGGAGCAGGGAAGGGGAAGGTCGTGCCGATCTTAGGGCGGACGACGATGGCGCCGTGGACGGTGGCCCTCGTCCAGTCGCTGTGGGAGTGCCACCAGATCGTGCCCTCCTGGTCGGTGAGCTGGACCCTGTAGGTGAAGTTGGCTCCTGGCTGGATCGGACACTGCGTGATGTACTCGGGCCCATCGGACCAAGGGTTCCTTGGTTGATCCACCCCATGCCTAATACAACGCATATTAGTTCAAATTTAAACGTAGACCGCAGGTTTAATGTTAATCACTATCAGTACCAGTGGATGGTGACATTGTGATCTCCTCGGTTGAAAACCCTAACAATGACGGTGTCCCCCTTGCGCGCGTAAATGGTCGGCCCCGGAAACTGACCGTTCACCGTCAGGATGTTCTTGGTGTGGCAAAGTCGCGTGTAGGGAGTTTCTTTAATCTGCATAAATTAAACAAGCCAAAAATAGTTAAATAGTCATGCGCACACGGCAAGTCGTAATTAACACATAGTAATGGCAAAGAACTTGCAATAAAATCATGGTAATGAGTCTTGGCCAAATTAGCTGAGCTTGCGAATTGAAGGAGCCCCAGCAATGCTAGCGCAAAAACAATGGAGAAGCGCATGGTTTTCTCCTCGTGCATGAAAAGTTGTGAGATATTTCAGACATTAGCCTTTGGGGGCTATATATAGAGGGAGCAATATCAATCAAATGTTAGTCGTTGTTGACCAGCATTTTTATAATTAGCGAGAGTAGGTTGAGATTGTTTCCAATGAGCCTATTTTCTATCTTTCTTTGCCCCTTGACAAGTAACATTAATGGTGAGAAAAATCCCTCACTCGTATCACGCGGGATAGTGTATGGCTTTGCTACGCATCTACATAGTGGTTTTCAAAACAACGAAAATTTTCATGATGTTATAAACGGGTTTTTGGAGGCCCAATTCGTTAGTGGGTATTCATCCATTATGTAACCCTATTGCCATAAATACAGGGCTATGGATTCCATATCCACCATGTTTACAACATGTTATCAGCACGCTCGAGGCTAAGCCGAACCTCTGCCGACAGACGAACGCGACGCGAACGGGCTTCTTTCACCGAATGTCGCTAGATCTGGCGGGTAGGATCTAGAGTTTCATGTGCGCGTATGTTTAGATCCAAATACGTGGATCAATTATTTAATGAAAAATCAACGTTTTTATTGTTAAAAATCAAGTTTTTACAATAAAAAACGTTTTTTAAGATTAAAAATGGATTTTTCTCAATAAAAATCGGTTTTTTACCATCTTCTTCCCCAAAAACCATTAAACCCTAGGGGGATTCTTCTTCGCCGCACGGCCGGAAGCTGTCACGCGACCCCCACTAACACGCGCTTTTCCCGTCGCCACTCGAAGCGGCGTACGGAAATCGTCGCCGCCCGCAGCGGCGGCAACCCCCGCCGCTCGCAGCGGCGGGCGATCCCACGGCGGCGACCCCGCCGCTCGCCGATCCCGCCGCTGGCAGCGACGAGCGGAACACCCGCCGCTCGCAGCGACGGGCGATCCCACCGCTAGAAGCGGCAGGCGACCCCCCGCCGCTGCGACGGCGGGAAAAACCCGCCGCTGCCGTCGGCAGCGCCCCCGGCCTGCAGCGACGGGCAGAACCCGCCGATGCGACGGCGGGCAGAACCCGCCGCCTGCAGCGGAGGGCTAACCCCGCAGCTGCGACGGCAGGCCGTTTCTGCCGCCTGCAGCGGCAGACCCCCCACCCCCCGCCGCCGCCAGTAGCGGCGGACGGGCCCAGCCGCCTACAGCAGTCCCTCCCTTGCGCGCACGTGTCCCAAAACCCCAACTAGGGTTTGAACCCGAAAATTTCCTATTTTTCAAATCTTTTTTAGATTTAATTATGATTTTTTTCGTTAAAATCTGGACAAATTACATGTTTCTTATTCATCGCATTTTATTCGGATTATGTGATTTTTAAACGTTTAAAAATTAGGAAGATCCTGCGACCACTCTGCCGTTAGTCAACTAACCTAACGGTTTATGACGTTGCCTAGTGGTCCAATAATTTTTAAACGAAAAATTTTCATTTTCCATTATAAACTGCCTGTGATGATTAATTGCCTGTAATGAATAAACTGCCTGTGATGATTAAATGTCTGCTGCATTTTTTCTGCCTGCGACGAATGTTTATATTTGCTGTGGTTTTGGATCGGCTAGTTATCACTATTATTTTCCTTGCATTATTTTCCTTTTTTGAGAGAGAAAAATGTAGTGAGGATATTTTTGTAAAATTACAAGACCAGTGGACGCCTCAGGAAGATGAAGGACCATTCCAGAAGAATAGGGGCCCCACTGGGGTTCCCGAATTGTACTTTCATTCTTTTTGGGACTGTATGGACGGTAATTAGTATGGTGATTAGCCGATCCACGCAGCAAATATCTATGTCTGAAATGCTTAATTATTTATTTTTCTGTGAAAATATCTAATTATTGCCTATTTTTGAACATGCTAGAGAGATAAATGGCCAAAATTGCGAGCGTCGATTTCGACGTATTGGATGCTACAGGCAAGAACTATTTAAGCTGGCAGTTGGACATAAAATTCCATCTGCGAGCACAAGGACTGAGCCATGCCATCGCTGTAGGCGATAAGATTTCTGATATAGATAAAGCGAAAGCAATTATCTATATCAGACGCCATATCGATCGGACCCTGAAGGACGAGTACCTCACGGTGGAAGACTCTTATGAGTTATGGACCGCCCTTGAGGATAGGTATAAACATCAAAGAGATGTTATACTTCCCCGAGCGCGATATGAAAGGGAGAACCTCCGTCTCCAAGACTTTAAGTCTATTGCCGAGTACAACTCGGCACTCTTCAGCATCACCTCACGCCTGAAGTTGTGTGGTGAAAAGGTGACGGAGGAGCGCATGTTAGAGAAGATGTATACATCCTTCCACGAGAAGGATGTTATACTAATGCAGCAATATCGTGAACGAAAGTTCACGGAATACTCAGAGCTTCTCTCATGCCTTCTGATGGCAGAGCAGAATAGAGATCTCCTTCTGGCCACCCATAACTCACGCCCTACCGGTACTGCTCCTGCGCCTGAAGCGCATCACAGCTCCTCCCAGAAGAAGAGGAGCAACTTCAAAGGCAAACCCCAGAAGGGTAAGGCAATGAAGAAGCTGGCTAAAGGACCCCCTCCAAGAACCAACCATGAGGGAAAGAAGAAAAATGTGTGGAAGAGAAAGGACGACGGCCAGACATCTGCCCCCAGAAAGGACTGGGAAGTGCCACATGTGTGGCATGACTGGACACTGGTCCAGGAATTTTCGGACTCCACGCCACCTACAGGACTTGTACAAAGCGAGCCAGAAGCAAGCTGAGACAAACCTGGTGGAACAAGAAGACCTGTCACCAATCAGGTTCATCGTTGGGGACTTCTCAAACGATGACCTGCTCGACTGATGCATTATCTATTTTTTCCATACATTGTAATTTTTGTTTGAAAAACAATTTACTATCTGTTTTTTCCAAAGCATTGATAAATACGATGGAACCGTGAATACAATATTCGGTCCATCAGGAATTATTGAAGGATCAGGGGAAGCACATTTTATGCTCCCCAACAAAACACAACTACTAATAAAAGATGCGTTTTTCTCTCCTAACTCACATAGAAATCTGTTAAGCTTTAAAGATATCCGTTTAAACGGATACCACCTTGAGACGGTGAATAAACAAAACAGAGAATTCCTGTATGTAACGTCTCATAAAGACGGTGCTAAAACCACCGTCGAGCGTTTTGAGGGACTCCCGTCGGGTCTCTACTGTTACGACCTAAAGATTGTGGGAGTCCGGCTCCCGCCTAGAACCACGAATGTGCCTCACTGACTCGCCCCTTTGCCAACAGACCGTCGGCCCGGAGGTCCGGGGCTACATGGGAATGGGCGCACCTCGTCCCCCTTCCCGGCCGAGGCATATGACCTCTCTCGCTCGGCCCGCCCGGGGCAATGCGTTCAGATGATGACAGAGGCACGAACATACTCCTCCCTGCCAGCGGTCCATGACCCGCACCCGAAAAGGTGCACGGCCAGGCCGAACAACTCACGAACAGGTCGACCCGGCGGACCCACACAAACCCTTGATTCAGCACGCACGACAAACAACCTGGTATAAAGACACGACTGACACTACCGCCGCCCGACCATCTGACAAAGCACCCCCGGGCCGCTGCGCCCCCTGACACTTAGTGCTTTCGGCCTTGACACCCTGACAAAAGCGCTCCTGGCCGTTGCGCCATCTGACAAAAGCAAGGCTGGCACTCCTGTTCCTGACTTCCTCTTCCGAAGCTTCCGCTGACAGCCAGGTCAGCTCAGCATGTCGAGTCAGCATGCCAGATCAGCCCCACCTAATTGTCTCCCATCAGGTATAAATACCCCCTCACTTCTTACGGTGTGGAGGTTGGCAAATTCTCTCTCTCTCTATCCTATTATTCACACACGAGAGCAAAGGTCGTCCATATCTTTATTCTCCCACCTATAGCTCGTCACGTACGGTCGACACACCCTCAGTTCGACCGGCGTGCTCGGCCCCCGCTTTAAGTCCAGATACTGACTTAGGCATCGGAGAGGCTAAGGGTTGGACCCCAACCCCACCTTTCTGACGGGTTGCTCGTTGTGCAGGGTAGCTCGCCCCCTGGCCGAGATTCACCTTCGGCTCCCGCCATCCGATCCTACTCCACCGCATCCGACGGGATTCGACCCCTCGACTTGCACCGACGGCAAGCTTAGTCTCTTCACCCCTCTAATCACTTGTCAAAAGGCCTACCTACACCCTCTTGTCAATATAACCACCGTGCCCTTGGTTCCCCTTAATACAAATTTATTGTACGCGAGTTCCACCCCGCAACAATTGGCGCCGTCTGTGGGAACGAAGGGTCACACCCATGTTAGACCCCATGCCGATCGCCCGGAACCCTGACCACGGCAAGGATCCCGTGGGTCAGGAGCCACTCTCTCTACCAATCACTCCGGTGACTGGCCCCCCTCCGGGGATAGAGGCCGAGACAGTCCAAGCCTCGGCCCGCGCAATCCAAAAGAACTTCGAGGCCTTTACTCAGGCGAGGGGAGGCTGCGCAGCGATAGGAACGGAGGCACCGCCCGGCCCCTCGGAGCCCCCGAACGTGAGACGGAATCTTCACCCTCAGTTCGAGGAGGAGGGGGAGACCAGGGGCTCGCCAAGGAGATTGCGGCACATCAGAAGCTCTTAGAGGAGGAAATGGAGGTCGTGCGGCTGTATAGGCGCCGTATGGAGGCGGCCGCCGCGCAGAGGCATTTGGACGAAGAAACCGCCCGTCACCAGCTCCGCTTCATCATTACGGAACGTGAAAGGCTACGGAGGGAGAACGAAGACAACCGGGAAATCCCGGAGGTGTCGGCGGTGGGCCGGCGGCCCTGGGACGGGTGCGGCCCACCGTTGGTCAAATCCCCACCGGGAGGGGGGAGTCCGCCTCGTCAGCACCACTCCCCCGATCGTCTGCACGAGGAAGCCGTTTGTCGACAACTACGCTTCCTCACCACCGAGTGCGAAAGGCTCCTGAGGGAGAATCAGGAGCAGAGGGAGATCCGGGAGGAGACGGCCGGCGGGCGATGGTACTGGGAGGGCCGTAGCCCGCAGTCCGTTGAGTCCTCAACCCGTGGAAGGAGTCCCCCCGGGCGACCGTTACGCTATTCCCCGGGGCGGGAAGACCGTCGGCAGCCGAGGCGCGACCAGAGCCAGACCCCCGAATGGCGAAGGGGGCACGCGCCCGAGTGCCCTACCTACCCGGAGGAGGCCACGCCGCTGGCACGATGGATCACGTCCGCCCCAAGGCCCGTAAGGTTCAAACCCTCCCCCCCCACATGGCCACCTACAACGGAAGAGGCGACCCCCTCACGCACGTGCAACAATACCAGGGGACAATGGAGGTGCAGGATGTGGATGAGGCGTTCCTGTGCCGGCATTTCTCGCAAAGTCTGAGGGACACAGCGTTGGATTGGTACTTCGGCCTACCCACGAGATCCATCGGGAGCTTTGGCGAACTGTCCCATAAGTTCTGCCAAGAGTTCCGAGCCGGGCGGACAAAGAAGAAGCCCTTGGACTATCTCAGCACGATAGTCCAAGGGGAGGGAGAGACGACAGGGAGGTACCTGCGCCGCTTTCAGGATGAGAGACGGGCAGTGGTGACCTGCGGCGACGAGGTACTCATGCTGGCCTTCAAGACGGGATTGCGGACTAGGAGCCTCCACAAATCCTTGCTCCGAGATCCGCCAGCCGACTATGAGGCACTGGTTGCTATGACGGAGAGGCACGCGTTGGCCGAAGAGACTCTCGGCACGAGGGCCCTACTTCCCCCTGCGAAGCCGCTCCAAAGCGAGCCTAGATCACACCCACGGCCAAGGCAAGAAGAGGGGCATCGGGGGCGCGACCAACTGACCCAGCCGAGGCGCGACCCGACTGGGCGCCGCCCACAAGATCGCCCTGGCCCGGCCCGAGAGTTCGCCCCGACCCAAGGGGCCACCCACCCAAGCCATCCCGAGACATGAAGGCCCCCTACGGACGCACTACACGCAGCTCAATGCCCCCCTGATAGAGGTGATGGCCGCGACAACGAGAGCTGGACTGCTGCCAGAGCCACCCCGGGAAATGAAGTCGGACTCGGCTCGGAGAGATTTCCAAAAATATTGCCGATACCACCGGGACCACGGCCATGACACCGACGACTGCTTCACCCTCAAAAGGGAAATCGAACGGCTGATCCAAGCGAGCCACCTAGGGGACTTCGTCGGGGGCAGGAGACCAGACCGAGAAGAGGGGAATCACCGGAGGGCACGAGGAGCAGACCCCCCAACGCTCGGTGAGCGGGAAGAACCTCTCCCCCCGAAACTGGTCATGCGCATAAACACGATATGCGGCGGGCCATCCTCCGGGGAGCGTCATCATCTAGCAAAAATGCGTACGCGAGGCAAGTGATGAAGGGGGTTTCGGAGGGGATCCGAGGGGGAGAAGGCCATCCTACCCTCCCATTACTTTCAGCGACGAAGACCTAGAGGGAGTCGAGCTGCCCCACGACGACGCCATCGTCATCGAGGCCCAGATAGGGACGGCCATCGTCAGCCGCCTCCTGATCGACACAGGGAGCTCTTGCGACATCCTGTTTATGTCCATAATCGAGAAGATGGGGTTGAGGCCGACGGACCTGAGACCCTGCACCGGGCCCCTCGTCGGCTTCACCGGTCACTCGACCCCTATTGTGGGAGTGATCACCTTACCAATAACTCTCGGAGAAGAACCGCAGGTCGTCACCCGAATGACCCTGTTCGTTGTTGTCAACATTGCGTCGGTGTACAATGGGATCATAGGACGGCCATACATGGCAGCTATCGGAGCGCTCCCCAGCCTGCTCCACCAGATGGTCAAGTTCCAAACCCCTCGAGGGGTTGGGTCAGTACGGGGGAACCAGAAGCTGTCCAGAAGCTGCTACATGGGATCGACCAAACACAAGGGTCCGGAGCGAACCCTGGTGGTCGACCTACCCGGTGGGAGGGACGACTCCTACTATCGAAGGCTGGCTCCTGCTGACGGCACCGCAGAAGAACCCGGGCCGCAGAGGAGGACCAGACCTGCTGCGCCCGTCCCAGCCCCCCTTGAGGAAGGCAGGCTAATCCCTCTGAAGAACGCGGAACGCCAGTCGTGATGTAATCGGAAACTTTCAAAAACGCAAGACTCCGGGGCAAGCTTACGGAGCTTCGCCACCCAAACCGGAGCGCCATATGCGAGGTAGGCGACGGCCCAATACCCGTCCGACTATAGAGGCTGCGGGGAGGCGACGGCCCAATACCCGCCCTCTCAAAGACTCCGGGACAGGACCAATCCTCGCCACCCAAACCGGAGAGGGGCACGAGCCGAGCTACGCGCTCGCTCCCCCACACCAATGAATACCTCCGGGGCAAGCTTACGGAGCTTCGCCACCCAAACCGGAGAGCCATATGCGGGGTAGGCGACGGCCCAATACCCGTCCGACTATAGAGGCTGCGGGGAGGCGACGGCCCAATACCCGCCCTCTCAAAGACTCCGGGGCAGGACCAATCCTCGCCACCCAACCCAGAGAGGGGCACGGGCCGAGCTACGCGCTCGCTCCCCCCACCAATGAAGACCTCCGGGGCAAGCTTACGGAGCTTCGCCACCCAAACCGGAGCGCCATATGCGGGGTAGGCGACGGCCCAATACCCGTCCGACTATAGAGGCTGCGGGGAGGCGACGGCCCAATACCCGCCCTCTCAAAGACTCCGGGGCAGGACCAATCCTCGCCACCCAAACCGAAGAGGGGCACGGGCCGAGCTACGCGCTCGCTCCCCCCACCAATGAAGACCTCCGGGGCAAGCTTACGGAGCTTCGCCACCCAAACCGGAGCGCCATATGCGGGGTAGGCGACGGCCCAATACCCGTCCGACTATAGAGGCTGCGGGGAGGCGACGGCCCAATACCCGCCCTCTCAAAGACTCCAGGGCAGGACCAATCCTCGCCACCCAAACCGGAGAGAGGCACGGGCCGAGCTACGCGCTCGCTCCCCCCACCAATGAAGACCTCCGGGGCAAGCATACGGTGCTTCGCCACCCAAACCGGAGCGCCATATGCGGGGTAGGCGACGGCCCAATGCCCGTCCGACTATAGAGGCTGCGGGGAGGCGACGGCCCAATACCTGCCCTCTCAAAGACTCCGGGGCAGAACCAATCCTCGCCACCCAAACCGGAGAGGGGCACAGACCGAGCTACACGCTCGCTCTCCCCCACCAATGAAGACCTCCGGGGCAAGCTTACGGAGCTTCGCCACCCAAACCGGAGCGCCATATGCAGGGTAGGTGACGGCCCAATACCAGTCCGACTATAGAGGCTGCGGGGAGGCGACGGCCCAATACCCGTCCTCTCAAAGACTCCAGGGCAGGACCAATCCTCACCACCCAAACCGGAGAGGGGCACGGGCCGAGCTACGCGCTCGCTCCCCCCACCAATGAAGACCTCCGGGGCAAGCTTACGGAGCTTCGCCACCCAAACCGGAGCGCCATATGCGGGGTAGGCGACGGCCCAATACCCGTCCGACTATAGAGGCTGCGGGGAGGCGACGGCCCAATACCCGCCCTCTCAAAGACTCCGGGGCAGGACCAATCCTCGCCACCCAAACCGGAGAGGGGCACGGGCCGAGCTACGCGCTCGCTCCCCCCACCAATGAAGACCTCTGGGGCAAGCTTACGGAGCTTCGCCACCCAAACCAGAGCGCCATATGCGGGGTAGGCGACGGCCCAATACCCGTCCGACTATAGAGGCTGCGGGGAGGCGACGGCCCAATACCTGCCCTCTCAAAGACTCCGGGACAGGACCAATCCTCGCCACCCAAACCGGAGATGGGCACGGGCCGAGCTACGCGCTCGCTCCCCCCACCAACGAAGACCTCCGGGGCAAGCTTACGGAGCTTCGCCACCCAAACCGGAGCGCTATATGCGCGGTAGGCGACGGCCCAATGCCCACCCGACCATAAAGGTGGCAAGGGCCTAGCTACGCACCATCCCAAAGCGGGCCCGTGATTCTTCAACTCAAACATCGGAAAACAAATCAGGGCTCACGAATTGAGGCAACCCTCTCACAGGTCCAAGATTGATGAGCAACACCTGACACCAATAAAGCCGACGACCGAAATGACCCATCAACCCGAAAAGACGCTCGGGGCAAGCGCCACCGATAACAGCACACCCGCTGAAAAACAGGGGTTGATGAGTCACATCGGGCGCCACCTATCAGGGGCAGTCCCTGAAGGGCACGATTCCAATAAGCTGGCTCCAGCTCATCACATTAAGGGGAGGGGGAAGGCTAAAGAGCTACCAATATAAATACCCCCTCGGCCCCTTCAAAGGGAGGGGACGAAAGAAATAATTTAAGGGAAGGCCAATCCCTCAGCCCCACTCTCGCCCAAGAAGGTGTGGAAAATGCGAGGGACCCCAACTGCTCCGGCGGGCAGTCTCCCCCGACACGATGACCCCCGATAGGATATTCCTCTTACACGAGAGGCGCCCCGCCTGCGGCTCCACGACTTCCCTTGGACAACTTAAGGCACAGGAGCTGGAGCTCCAATGGCATACCCTGCCCCTCCACGGACGCCCTGCGTGCGCGGGCGCGGCAGGCCGACAACCCGATGGATGGGGCAGACCTGCCAAATCACCCCATCGGGCACTCCAGCATCCGCCGAGTCACACCAGCCTCAGCGGACCCCCCCAGCGGCTGACCACACCGATTGGCTATTCCTCTTACATCAGGGGCACCCTGTCTTCCACCCCTCGACTTCTCCCGGACCACTTACGCCAGGGAGAGGAGCGGACCGGTGGCGGACCACCCCTTCCCACACCCGTCCTACGGCGACTCCAACCGACAGGAAGGCTAAAGCCCCGCGGGATAGAACAACCACCAAGGACTCCATCTCCCCCCAATTCTGGAACGAGGGATAAAGCAGCCACAACCGTCCCCGTCGCCGACACGTCGCTCCCCACCTCTCCCGGGATTCCCTGCTGGTGCGTAGACCCTCCGAAGTGACCTTGCAACCCTTCAGGGGCACGACGACGGAGAGGGACGCGCCAACTGGAACGAGGGCGACACCGAACAAAGGAGTTCACTCATCCAGGCATAGGCTACAGCAGGATGAAACGACCCGCGATCAGAGACCCAGCAACCACTCAGCACACAAAAAATGCAGTCAAACACGACGAGCGATGGAAGAGAAGGCGGCCCACCCGGCAAAGTGAAACTCCCACCCCGATGGCGTCCACCAAAGTAGAACGGCTCGACAGTTCGCCTGCGGGCCGACCTACACCCCATATCCTGTCCCTGTCATGTTCATTAAATTTTGATCAAAGCTAATGAAAAGACTACTCCCATCAGGCCCTTAGCAATAATTTAGGCGCACTCAGGCACGGGAATAACCCCCGAAAAGGGGGGGACTAGCTCTACGCCATACGCCACCCCCACCCCCCCCCCCCCCCCCCGCCCCCCCCGGAGCGGACCGGGGAAAAAAGACAGTCTAACGGGCTGACCACATTTTCAGGCGCACGACCCCAACAAAGAGAATAAACGTAGCTCGACCTACGCCAGGCAAGAGAAAATAATAACATAACATATCCAACAAATGGAATCTCCACATACTCAGAGTCCGAAAATTACAAAATTACGGGTATCGACCCCACAAAACTTTCCTTTCTTTCTTTCTCGCCACCTATACAAAGCTACTCTGGTGTGTCCCCCTCACCAACTGCGCGCCCACTAGACGCAACATCCCTTCCGTCAGCTGCGGGGGAATCCCCCCCTCCGTTCTGCCGGTCTCCACCGCGATGCCCCTGCCTCCTTCGACGATCACCCGTTCGCCGTCCCCCGACTCCTCCTCGTCTTCGTACGCTGCGAGTCCGTCGAGGTCGAGCTTAATGGGCAGGGACAAACCCGCCACCCTCTCCTTTATCCGGACCAAGCAGGCCTCCCACCCCTCCGCTCGACCCTCCTTGCGACCTTCTTCACGGCCTGCCGCCAAGCCCATGGACATCGCATCCGCAAGGGCGGGGATGATGGTCGTCTCCTGGTACGAGCGAAACCCCTCGACCTTCCGAGCCAATTCCTCCTCGGCGGCCTTCGAACGACCCGCCAAATCCACCGCACGCGCTCCCTCCCTCTCAAGGGCCTCCTCCAGCTCCTTCAACCTATCTCTAGCCGAGGTCGCATGCACCTCATAATCGGCCAGGACTGCCATTAGGCTCTCTACTTCCGTCTCATACTGGCCGCACCGCTCCCTCTCCTTCGCCATTCCCTCGCCAGCACTCTTACGAAAGGCGGCGAATTCGGCCGCCACTCTAGCAATGGCACTCTCGGCCTTATTTATGGCTGGCACGTGCCTCATAGCTCCAAGCATCAAAGTGATGGCCTGCACAACAAAAGAGAACCCATTTAGGGTATTCAAAAAAAAATCCACTAGCAAACGTCGCCCGGCTTACACAACCT
The DNA here is from genome assembly GCA_030789695.1 of Scilla litardierei. Classification (NCBI taxonomy): domain Eukaryota; kingdom Viridiplantae; phylum Streptophyta; class Magnoliopsida; order Asparagales; family Asparagaceae; genus Scilla; species Scilla litardierei. The sequence continues at coordinate 21,889 of JAULAV010005807.1, forward strand.
ATCTGGACGCCGTGCCACACCGCGGTTCCACACAGACCCTCAGGCTCCACCGCCTCCAGCACCATCCTGTCGCGGGGCAAGAAAATATTCTCCGCCAGCCTCGCCGCCACACCACCATCCTCGAATACGGACTCATCATCCCTCACTTTGAACGGCGCCCGATGAAGAGCTTAGTCAGGGTAGCCCTCAACTTCGGTCCTCTTAGCCCTGAAACGGACAAGCGAGGCCTCACAGCTGGGTTCGGCGGCCCTCTCCAGACCGAACAACGGACAGCCGTAGGGCCAGCTGTCCCAGCCGGCCGCCTTGGCCGGGCCACCCGACGTACCGGCCCTCCCCTGCTGGTCGACAACGGTTACCCCCTCCACATTAGCGGGTACCCTGGGGCTAGGCGACCGTGTCTCGGGGGCCTCCACCCCTCCCCCAGTCGACCCTTCGCCCCCGCCTTCAAGGTCGATAACGGGGGGTGCGATCCCCTCCCCAGACCCGCCTCCCTGCTGACCGATTCTCCCTCGCCCCGGAGCATCAGAGACAGACGAGCTCGCAGGCAGCTTCCTCCTCTTCGTGGACACCTGCCCCCTCATCGAACTCCCCACCACGCCCTCCTCGCGCAACCTCTTGGGGACCGCCCTCTTCGACGTTTGCCCCGCCTGCTCCGCAGCTCGCTTCATCATCTCCTCAAGGGACAGACTTATTGTGCAACCTGCCAAAGAAAGAAAGTTCAAGGTAAGCACTTCAGACGCACTAATACCAAAATCTATTGTACCTTTGGGCCAGATATTCAACGCTATCATCTCAGCCCGGGTGAGCGTCTGGTAGTCTTGGCCCTCCCCCGGTATCGCCATGAGAAACTGTGCCACCTGTTTCTCCTCGTCTCCCAATTCAACCCCCTCCTTTGCCTCGAGATTCAGCTCTCCCCAATCCGATCTCATCAGCACATCCTCCGGCACGCGGACAAACACATACTGCTTGCGCCACCCCTTAATCTTCCCTGGCAACCCCCTAATGAGCGGATGGCTCCTCTTCGCGGAGAGATACTAGCAGGACCTCAGCTTCTTCACCGTGAAGAAATAGCGAAACAAGGACAGCGAGGGGCGAACCTGGTTACTCACGCACAACACAAGGAAACCCACAATCACACTAATGGCATTGGGCATCAGACGATACAAGGGCAGCCCCAGGAAATTCAACACATCTAACACGATTGGATGGTGGGGAAGCGCAACCCTTGCTCGAAGGAGGAGACATACACTCCCACCTCGTGGTCGCCCGCGACACACATCCTCTCTTGCGCGTCCGGTTCGCGAACAGAATACGGTGGCATGACATACAACTCGAAGATCTCAGCAAGGGACCTCTTCAGCACCGACTTCACGCCCGCAATCTCGAGGGGCACAGCCCCAGTTTCCGCGGCGGATCTCCCTTCCCCCACCACCCTCGACCCCTGACCACGAAACGAAGACGTCGAGGAAGACATCGACAAAAACGGACCTCTTACCTAAAGGGCACCGATGACTCGGACTGCAACGCTACGTCGGCGACCGATTCCACGAGGATAACTCCGGCAAGGGCAACGAAATCTCCGACAACCCCAGCCGCTTGGAAAACCTTCGCCCAGCAATCAGCTCTGCCTCGTTCCCCACCCAGAGATCTTTTTAAGCGACACAGCGAAGTATCGTGACCGTCGGCCTCGCGCCACGTGTCATCAATCTGTTCTCTCCCGCGTCGATCCACGTGGTCTGACGCTTCGAGTAATGGCTGCCGTCACTTCTGCCACGCGTCAACCTTGAAGTGGTCGGGTCGCTTCGATTCCCCCCGTCGTCGAATTGCCAGGATGACGTCTAGTCACGCGACCGCCAACAGGCCCCTTCGATTCCCGCCCAAATCCCGACGAAATGATCGCCCCTAGTCGAAATTACGCCATCCTTAGCCTCTTCTTTCTATCCGCCGCTCGTACCCAGGATGAGTCCTGCCTCCGTCGGGGCGGCCGAAGCAAGGATGCACCGCTTAATCAATTTCGGACTTCGGTTTCAATTTCGGACTCCGGTTTCAACGTTTAGCAAACGATCGTACGGACTGTACCACCCTCGCCTCACCTCACACTGCTTTTGCGATCCACCTGGAATCACACTTTGCTTCGCAACAAACCCCTGGTAGACGCGGTACATCTCAACTTCCCTCTCCCGACGACCCGAATATCCTCGGTCTAGCGAAGTTGGGGGCAATTATGTCCCTCACAAAACAAATGGCCTACAGACACAACAAGGAAGAAGACAGTCCGACACAAGACCAATTCAGTGCATTTATCTAAATAGCAAAGCTATACATTAAGCCATCCACACGCTACACAAGACATTGGGTTTAACCCTCATACAAGAAGGTACAAGATTCCCCACACCCACTTTCTCAGCGACATCGCCTCTCAGCCGACCGAGCCCTCATATCTCTCGCCACTTGGCGAACTCCCGCATCCCTTGTCTCTTGCAACATCGGCACAACATGCTCGTCATGATAGCGGCGGATAGCGGCCTCGATCACCCCGCTCTCAACTTCTCGTTTTTCATCCATCCGCCGCATCAGGATACCCTTTTCCCTCTTCTCCGCCTCAAGGGTCTCCTTTAGGCTGGCTATCTGCCGCTTCTGCAACTCGATCACCGTCTCCTTGCTAGCCATCTCTACGGCGTGCTTCGACCGGATCTCGTCCCTCTCCTGCGTCACCTCTTGGAGTTGGCGCTCGACCATTGCTTTTGACGAATCAAAGTACGCGGCCCGCCCCTTTTCTACCTCACATGCCATCCTAACCTTCTCCAGCTCCGCTTCTGCGTCCTTCAGCTTCCCCTTGACCTCGCCGAGGTCCGCCCTCACTGTCTCAAGTGCCGCTCGGGTGGCGGCCACAGGAGTGCGACGCCGCAGGGCCACCATGTCCGTAACCATCTACAAAAGACCCGAATCAGCGGGGCACGAGTAAAGAAAGCCCGAGGGCGAGACGAGGGAACCAGCTTACCTGCACGACGTGCCATACAGCAGAGCCGCACAACCGTTCCGCCCCCACGCGAGTCAAAGATTCGCGGTCTCACGGTAGCATGCAATACTGTGCGAGGCGCGCTGCCACCCCG
>JAULAV010005808.1:0-25035 GCA_030789695.1 Scilla litardierei
GTCTAAATATTCTGATCGTTTTGATTTTTGAAACTGGTTGAAAAGGTGTCGGAAAACGTTCAAAATTTTTATATAAGCTGAAAATGAATATTATGATTTTATTTCAAAATTAAAATATTTTCAGAAGCTCTATTATATTTTTATAATTTTCAGAAGCTTGAAAATCATTTAAAAACCCCAATTTTCTTAAGTAATGTAAAACTTCCGTAATTTCTTTCGGGTGCAATACTAGTCGGAAATACTCGAATGAGCAGTCAAAACGACCGTCTCGAAGACTACCATAACATATATTTTTATCACGTTTCAATGTAAGTGAAAATAAAGATTTATGGATTTTAGAAAGAGTTTTATGTATTTAAGTTTTAGGCTTAAAAAATTATTGCGGAAAAACTAAGCGACTGATCGAGATGAGACCAGCACCATTGGATCCAGAATATTATTTTCGATCTTCTGAAGGTAGTCTCACATTTTTCTGAGTCTTATATTTTTTTACTTATAAATTTAAAACCATAAAACCCTTTAATAATTAATTAAAATTTACAAAAATGCCATCGAGCTGTTTACCGTCGCTCCTTCGTCTTCGACAACGGCAGAGGGGGGTCTGCGCTCGGCGAGTGGAGGCGGTGACCGGGGGAGCTGGAGGGCGCGACGGCGACGGCGGCGTAGTCAGAGGGCGATGACGACGTGTCAAAGCGAGAGAGGGGGGCGGCGAGCTCGGCGAAGGCGATGGACGGCGGCGGGGCCCGCTGCGGTGGAGTGGCATGGATGGCGGTGAGGCGACGGTCGAGGCCACCGGAAGGCAGAAGATAGCGGGAGTGAGAGACGCAGGGAGAGGATGAGTTTAAATCGAACGAAAAATAAGGGGGAGAGAGATACGGTATGGTGTTAATACAAAGAGGGAGGGGGGTTTAAAAAGAACTTAGCTAATGGCAAACTTGTGATTAAGGGGGGAGACAAAGTTCTTAATGGGTTGGATGAGATCCAAATAAATTGGATCTCACCAACTAAGAGGAGGTGGGTTTAAGAAGTTGGTTGGGGGATTAGGGTGAAAGTAATTAGGTAAAAGTAGTTTAGTAAGTGTAGAAATGTAATTAGTGATTGTAATTAGTGAAAACCAGAGGGATATAAGCCCGTTTTTGCATACGACTCCAAAAAATTACGAAAACATACCCACGGGATCGTATCATCGCGAGGATCACGAATTCAAGATCCATTTTGGGATTTGAGCTACGGAGATACTAGTTAGGCCAAAAAGTTTAGAAAGCGGGTTTGTAGGTTCTAGTTCGATTTGATATCAGAAAATTACGAAATTAATGTGGGGAGCCCTAAATGATCATAGGATGTTACTGTAGAAGTTTAAAAGCGTTTTGAAAATGTTTGTATATAAAATTAAATCATTAAGCCAAAACAGTAATAATTGAGAATGGATTTTTATCAAAATTGTTTTAAGTATCTGATGAAATCTGAACTTACTGAAATACATTATAATTAGTCTAGTGCTTAAAAATATTTTTATTAGAATTTTTTGAAATCAATTTTGTTATAAAACTCTTGAGTAACATTTAAATTTTGAAAATATGTAAAAATACGTAACTTAATGTGTTGAAAAATATAAGTCGTTACACGAGGGGCCATTCCACTCGTCTGTCTAATTACATCTATCTCGGCTATAAGTCAAGGGGGCCACCACCTTGCCTGCCGAACTACCTTTATCTCGACCATAGATCGAGGGGTCACTCCCCTCGCATGCCGACGTAGCCCGATCTCGGCTATAAGTCGAGGGGCCACTCCCCTCGCATGCCGACGCAGCTCGATCTCGGCTATAAGTCGAGGTGCCACTCCCCTCGCCTGTTGAACTACATCTATTTCGGCTACAAGTCGAGGGGCCACTCCCCTAGCTCGCTTGCCGAAACACCTCTATCTCGGCTCTAGGTCGAGGGGCCACTCGCCTTGCCTGTCGAACTACTTCTATCATGTATATATGTCGGAGAGCCCCTCTCCTCGTGAGCCGACCTAACTAGACGACGGGGGTTACTTCTCTCTCATGCATACCACATCACCCGACCTCAACCTTTGCAGCAGTTGAGCTCTGGAGACGGTGGCCATTGTTACATCAATTATGGCATGCCTTCATGGCCATTAATCCAATAATTATGGCGACATTTATGGCGACCGTTACTCCAATAATTATAGCGACATTCATGGCGACCATTACTCCTCATCAATGCATCCTCATCAATGCCGACAATAGAGCCACTTTATTGTCCTGGGCGTTACAAGGCAAGTGCTCTACAAGAGCTCCTAGAGGCAACATGAGATGAGAGTAAGATCATAGGCTCAGGTATCTCCATACTCAATACTATTCCACTTACATCATACTTATCATCCATAGTTCGGCAAGACAGTGATCAGACGCCATCTCAATATGTTGGACCTAGTTGCCCCAAGTCCCTTCCTAGTCATCCACTGACTTAAACATCGAATGGGATTTGGGTTGAAATCCAGATCCGATCCTCATGACGATTTTCCTGTATTGCAGACCTAAAAAGACAGCTCGGAGTTAGGTTGGGCTTCAACCCAACAGCTCGGACCTCGCTCTCATCGACCCGGGACTGGTCTTCCTTGCACTCCCCTGCTGACGGAGTGCTACGTCACCAGAGACGTCATCGTCAACGCCCTATTCATTGTTGGCAGATTTACCTGTCAACACATATGAATCTACGTTGGGTGGAATAACTATAAAATGACCGTAATGAGTGGTTGATGCTATAAAGTTGTACCGTATCACTTTAAGGCAACAAAGACGAATGGGAAACATCTTACTGAAAGTGGCCGCTAAAGGGATGGTCCCCTCCACATTGCACAGGCCGATGTAAGAGACAATGCAAGCCATTACAATGGAAGCAAGTTGGATAATCGATATCATATACAACTTCAGCCCGGTAGCCATGAATGCAAGTGAAGTCTAATGTAACCAAATTGGTTATCAGGTTAGACTTTAGAGTCATCCTTTGAATCAGAACTGTTACACATTGATATCGGTTTAGAGCAGAGAGGAGATGTCTATTTGAAGGGTTGAGATGAACGAGAATATCAACGATTTTTCTTGAAACAAAAAGAGATACGGTAGTGCCGAATGGTCATGAAAATCATATATCTACCCATCCACCATCGAAGTTGATGGAACATCCCTTTCATGACACGTGGAGAAATGAATGATTGCACATGGGTTAGCGTCGCGTATGTTTTATAAGGAGAAGCGACACATTACTTTTGGGGAAGGACACCCCTGCCTCGTTTTATATTACACGATGCAGACGTGACGGCTAGGTGTTAGTCACATGGCCTGTTTCTTCTGCTTATTTTCGTAGGTAATTGCTGTCTGCACCGCATCATGTGCATGAGTTTATTAATTTGGCCCACGATGTTATACCGACTGTATATGACACGAGGACTTACCAATAAGTCATCAATCCTACTACTCCCAGAACACTTAACTTTAGAGATTTTTTTTTAAACTTGGACGAAGTCGGGGAATTCTACGGAGCCCATTCGCCGTCGCGTTCTTGCAAACACTAGTTTCAAACCCAAACAAATATCATATAGTTTGCAATACTAGATCCGTATGTTTTGTGCTGCAACATAAACGAATTTTCATTATGTATATTGATATATGAACAGTTCTAACTTTGGGCTATTGCATCCAACAGAAAGAATACAGCCCGAAGTATGTGCACATCACATTGCTTTCTTCAAAACTCTAGGGGCACAAATAAGCCATCAAACATTAACGCAATCACTGGCAAACCTTGTGAGCTTTCAGATTTTCAACAAAGCTGTCAAAATTCATCTGTGAAGAACCATTGGGACTAAGTGCACTCTCAAGTTTTCTCTTCGTCTCCTTCACCCTCACCCTCATCTCATCCCCTTCCTCTTCCTTCATCAACCTCTTGATTTTCTCCGACACCTCCACCCTGCTAACATCAATGTTGATCCCACCAAGATCGATCCCGATCTTCCAATCCCGAACCATCAGTTTCCGGTTCGTAAATTGATCGGTCAACAGCGGGTAGCACAGCAACGGAACCTCGCTCCATATGCTTTCGAGCGTCGAATTCCATCCACAGTGCGTCAGGAATCCTCCTACCGATCTATGAGTCAAGACTTCGATTTGCCTGCACCACGTTACAACCAGTCCCCTCCCCTTGGTCTCCTCCACGAACCCGGCCGGTAACGGGTCGGGATCATTCGAGCTGACAATGTCCGGCCTTAACACCCAGACGAAGCTTACTCCGCTGTCCATGACGCCGTTGGCGATCTCCCCTAGCTTCTCCTTGCTAACATGTGCGTAGCTCCCGAACGACACGTACAACACGGACCCGGCCGGCTTCGAGTCAAGCCACTGGGTGCAGTCCGATTCCGTCCACAGGCTAGTAGCAACCCTGCCCTTTGTGAATCCTTGCGGGAAAATCGGGCCCGTAGCGTAGAACGGCTTCTCGAGCTGCAGGGCTGAGATGGTCGTCTGCTCGAGCTCTTGCACCGTGTTGCATATGACGAAGTCTGCAGCGTGAGCGCCTTCAAACGCCTTGGCGATTATTTGGTGGCAGACTGTAGACGTGTCCGTATCCTGGAGGTACGACATGAGGTCGCACGGTGCGATCGCGTCCACACCCGGCAAGTACGTGATCACGTCCGCACGGTTCCCTGTCAGCATTGCCAAACTGCAGCAGTTAGCTAGCTAGACTAATCTTCTCATTTTCGGCATCGTTGTATAGCAGTGAAGCGTCTACCGTTTGGGGAGTCGAAATGCCCGTTCTGCTTGAGGAGGTGAACGTGGTAGTAGAGCGTGAACACGAGCGCGGGCTCGGTCCAGAACGACACGTAGACGAGCCCGAGCTTCTTGGCGACCGGCGAGGCCCAGACGAAGAACGTGTCGGCAACGATGCAGGTGATGGGCGGGTCGGCCGCCAGTAGCTTTCCGGCGAGGGTCTCGATGTGGTGAGACATGTTGTGGAGGAGGGAGCCCATGAACTCGTCGTGGTTGAGCGAGCGGTCGAAGTCGACGGGGAGGCCGTCGCTGACGAGCTCGTAGCGGATGTCGAGGCCCGATGCGCGTGCGTCGGCGAATATGTCGTAGTCGCTGGGGGACACGTGCGCCGCCGAGGAGGCCTGGTGGTGGAGGGCCTCGGTGTTGACGAAGGTGACGGCGATGCCTTTGGACGCTAGTTTGATGGCGAGGTGGACGGAGGGGATGAGGTGGCCTTGGAGGGGGTATGTGACGAGGAAGGCGTGGTGCTTTTTGTCGGAGTTCGCCATTGTTGAGATTGAGATTGAGATTGAGACAGAGAGAAGAGAGTTAACGAGGAGAGCTGAAGGGTGTGGGTTAATTGTTTGGGGTTCGATGAGGTGCGTTGCTAATTGTGGACTATTTTGACCGTGTCGTGCGTTTGAATTAGCGATGACGAGCGCAATTGTCTCGGTGTCTAATTTAGCGGGTGGTCCCTCTGACGGCATATGATAACTGGATAATCATAGGTATCTGAGTCCATGGGGCTGTTTGGCTAGGGATGACGGCAATGGCCTGATTCGACTGGTCTGACTCGGTTCGACCCGGTTTTGATCCGTCCCGTCCCGTCCCGCAAATGGATCGGGACAAGTTTGGTCTTTGTATGCGGCCTGGCCCGCCACGGCCCGCCGCGGACAACTATAGGAGTTCTAAAAAAAAGTTACTATTTTGATGCGGACCATGCAGCCAGTCCATAACCCATAACACATACTATGTTCAACTGTTCTTCCAATTGAGCCAATTTCCAATTCCAAAGTATCAAATATATGACCATTCTTCCAATTTTGAAACAAAAATTTTGTTTTGGATTCATAGGGATGGTAGTAATGACCTGACCCGATCGGCCCGACCTGGCCCGACCCGGTTTTGTTAAGAAGTTACTCGTCCCGTCCCGTCCCGAGACCCGTCCTGTCCCGACCCGTAGACGAGACGGGACAAGCTTGGATAGGTAAATACCTGCCTCGCCTCACAATATTGACATTCCTATGTTTGGCTCCTAGTGTTGTGAGTGGAGGAGGCCTTTGGCCTCCCCATCATTTATCCCCACATTACTCCACCACTCTTAATGTGTTGGAGACCTTTGGTATGCTAATAGTCTCTTGGTATGCCATAAGAATTTTATAAATAAAGAACCATGGCCATTGGCCATGGTTACACTTCTCGTATCTCCTAACACGTTATCAGCACTTTTGCTCCTTTTTTGAGCTTTTCTACCCTCCAAAATCCATCCTCTAATTTGTTATGCGCGAAGGAATCGCTGGTTGCTGCTGTTCGTGGCGGATTTCCTCTTGGGCGTATTCCGAGCGTGGAATTTTCTCTCTACGGATCTTCTCGTTTTTCGATCTTCCCTAGATTTTTAATCTAGAGGTAATATCCGTCGATCCCGTAGATAGATATAAACAACTTTTTATTTTAGCAATGATTTTTACAACCTCTTTTAGGCTTGTTTTAACTCAGCTAAATACAATATCCTAAATTGATAAAATATGACAAAATATTTTTTTTAAAAAAAAATATTCACAGCCCTAATCCCCCCGAAGGGGGGGTTCTTACCCCAGCCCCCCGCCGACGGCGGGGGTTTTGCCCCCAACACCCCCCCCGGAGGGGGCGGGGTCTCCCGATCACCGCCCCCCCAGGCGGTGGGGGGGGGGGGGGGGGGGGGGGGGGGGGGGGGGGGGGGGGGGGGCTATTCCGGTGACCCCCCCCCCCCCCCCCCCCCCCCCCCCCCCCCCCCCCCGCGTCGGGCAAGGGGGGGTCTTCTGTCCACCACCACCCCGACAGGGGGCCGTTCTCGCTGCCGCCCCCCCCAGCGGGGGGGGGGGGGTCTTCTGTTCGACGCCCCCCCCAGACGGGGGCCGTTCCGACGCCCCCCGGCGGGGGGGGGGGGGGGGGGGGGGGGGGGGTTCTGTCGGCAGCTTGCCGATCACAGAAACAGAGGGAAGGAGGGGTTGATGGGGGCTGGGATATATTTGGAATTTGAGGGGACAGACTTAAGGTTTGGGATTCTTTGCATTCCACAACCCAAAAATGGGCTTAATGGCTGATTTTGTTTAAATTAATTAAAATCGATAGCCTTGTTGTTGGGCCTGCAGCCCGTTTGTAACCTTGTTAATAAATTATATGGGCATGCAGCCCCAATTACTTAATAGTTATTTTTTCCTACCAAAAACAGGCCTGAAGCCCAGTAATTCATATTGCAATCTTTAATGTGTTAATTAAAATTTTTGGCACTGGGCCCGCAGCCCAATTGTTAATAATATTTTAATTTGACTCATTTGGGCCAGAAGCCAAGTAAATTTTATTGCAATATTTATTTTAATTGATTTTTGGCAATTGGGCTGGCAGCCCAAAAATAAAAATGAAATATTTCACCGATTAATATTAATGGGCCTGCCAGCCCTTTAAATTATTAATCTATATCATTTCTTGGTTATGAACTTGTCGGTTCATATTGCTAAATTTATAACATATTGCATTATTATTAAATTATGGAATTTTAGGATTTTTTTTCAAAATATAACTATCGACCGCTCTGCCGGCAGTAAACTAACCTAACGGTGTATGACGTCTCCCCATGGTCCGAGAGATTATTATATTTTATAGTCTATTTTTCCATATTTTTTATGCCTGTGTTATATACATGCGTGGTTGTTTATTTTGTGCATGTAGCATTTATAAACTGCGTGGATGTTTATGTAAGCTAAAATGTGATTTTTGGGATCGGCCAATTTGATACCCTTTAAATTCCTTGCAATTTAATTTTCCTTTTTGAGAGAATTTGTAAGTGAGGATTATATGTATTTTTGCCAAAGACCGGTGTACCGACAAAATGAAGACGGCGTCGTAAATTTGAAAATATAGGGACCCATTCTGGGGTTCCAAGTTGTATTTTTCCTTTATGGACTATATATTCGGACTTTGGACTTTGTACATTTTTGGGTATCTGGCCGATCCCCACATTTTGCTTACTTTATTTGTTATGCGTGAATTTCAATTTAAATTGACTCATGCTTATTTTAAATTACGTAAATAAATGGCAAAATTGGCAGGCGTCGATTTCGAAGTCCTTGACTCTGCAGGGAAGAATTACCTGAGTTGGGCGAGTGGACCTGAAGTTCCACTTGCGTTCGATGGCCCTCCTTGGGTCTATTTTGGCTCCTTCCTCGGCCCCAGCAGCGACCGATGCTTCTGCTGCATCCAGCAGCAGCACTTCAACCACTGTATCCGATGTAGATAAGGCGAAAGCCATAATCTACATTAGGAAACATATATATCGGACCTTAAAGGCCGAATACTTAACGGTTGAGGACCCAAAGGACCTGTGGACAGTGCTGGAGGCACGGTATAAACATCAAATTGATGTTATATTACCGCGTGCCAGTTATGAGTGGGAAAACCTCAGACTTCAGGACTATAAGTCCGTCGCTGAGTATACTTCTGCACTTCATAACATCATCTCACGCCTGAAGTTGTGCGGTGAAGAAGTGACAGAACAGCGCATGTTGAAAAAGACATTTATCTCGTTTCACGAGAAAGATGCAATCCTCATGCAGCAGTATCGTGAACGCAACTTCACAAAATTCTCTGATCTGATCTCATGCCTACTTAGGGCAGAGCAGAATCGAGACTTATTGCTCGCCACTCATAATCTACATCCAGCCGGCACTGCCCCTATCCTTGAAGCCCACCACGTTTCTCCCCAGAAGTGGAAAAACAATAGGAAGGCTAAAAACAACAAAGGGAAAGCTGTAATGAAGCAACCAAGAGGTGCAGCTCCCCAGACAAACAAAAATAATAAGGGAAAGAGAAACTTCACATGGAAGCGAAAAAACAACGACCAAGTGTCACTTCCTAAGAAGAACTGGGAGTATAAATGCCATCGAAGCGGCATGACTGGCCATTGGTCCAGAAACTGCCGCACTCCTCGCCACCTCCAGGATCTACACCAGGCGAGCCAAAAGTCTCTACCTGAAACAAACCTGCAAAAGACTTCGAGAACTACGACCTACTCGATTGAGCATCATCCTTTATCCATGCATTTAAAATTCGATGTATCTTCATCTTTTTGCTTTAGTATGAACTTTTATTTTTGAATGTTGTCTACATTTCGCTCAAATAAAATTTCGTTTTTGCTTATATAGATGAAGTATGAGTGCCTAGTGGACAGTGCCTCGACGCACACAATCCTTCGCGAACATTGCTATTTTAATAGCATAAATAAATATGACGGTCCTGTTATCACAATTTCAGGACTGTCCCAAATAATCGAAGGATCTGGTGAAGCAATTATATTGCTCCCAAATAACACAAGACTTCAAATAAATAATGCATTATTCTATCCTAAATCAAATAGGAATCTCGTAAGTTTCAAGGACTTCCGTTTAAACGGATATCACTTAGAAACCAGTGATGAAAATAATGTTGAATATCTGTATGTAACTCGTCAAAAAGATGACCAGAAGATCATCTGCGAGCGATTCAAGGGACTCTCGTCGGGTCTCTACCAAACATACATTCAGCCAATAGAATCCAATATGACTAAGCACCAGACGTGCCAATCACTGCCAGAGTTCCAACTCTGGCACAATAGATTTGGTCACCTTGGAATAGCAATGATGCGACGCATCATCACTGAATCCCGTGGACACAAATTGAAGAACCTGAAGATTCTTCATAAGGGTGAATTTTCTTGTCCCCCTTATTTCAAGGGAAAACTTATAACGAGACCATCCCTCTTGAAAGTGGGATTAGAGTCTCATGGCTTCCTTGAGAGAATTCATGGTGACATTTGTGGGCCTATTCACCCCGTAAGTGGCCCATTTCGGTACTTCATGGTACTGATTGATGCATCAACTAAATGGTCTTATGTGTGCATCTTGTCCACCCGCAACCTAGCTTTTCCAAAGCTATTGGCACAAATAATAAGGTTGCGTGCTCATTTCCCCGATAACCATATCAAGAAAATACGTCTTGATAATACGGGCGAATTTACTTCATAAGTCTTCGAAGACTATTACCGGGCAACGGGTATCGAAGTTGAACATCCTGTAGCACATGTTCACACCCAGAACGAATTACCTGAGTCCCTATAAAGAGACTCCATTGGATTGCACGTCTATTGCTTATGCAATCCCAGTTGTCGGTGGATGCTTGGGAGCATGCTATTTTACATGCCGCATCACTTATTAGGATAAGACCCTCTGGAGGTCATCCTTTATCCCCGATGCAACTTGCATATGGCACACATCCGGATATCTCTCATTTGAGAGTGTTTGGTTGTGCGGTATATGTCCCAATAGCACCACCTCAGAGGACCAAAATGGGTCCTCCGCGTCGTCTAGGTATCTATATTGAGTTTGATTTGCCCTCTATTATCAGATACCTTGAACCCCTAACGGGGGACGCATTCAAGGCACGTTTTGCTGACTGTGAATTTGATGAGAAATTTTTTCCTAAACTAGGCACAGAGTCTAAGAAGCCTGAAGCTACTGAGACCATTAGTTGGGACCAGAAGTCTTTGTCCCTATATGATCCGTGTACTAATCTGTTTGAAGATGAGATCCTGAAGATCCTTCACATTCTGAATACAGTACATCTTTTACCGGATAAGTTCACAGACAACCAGAAGATTGTCCGTTCACACGTCCCTGCTGCTAATACGCCAGCTAGGATTGACATCCCCATAGATGGATGCAATCCACCGGCAGCAGAATTGGTTGTACCTCAATTGAAAAGAGGACGCCCACCAGGTTCAAAAAATAAAATTCCTCGAAAGAGGAAGACTCTTGGAGATAATAAGATTATCCCTCCATAGGATGCTAAGCTCAGACCAGCTACTTCTCCCCTCCTTATTTCCCCTGCAGAGGAAACAATAGGAGAAACATCATTAAATTTTGTACGTACTAGAGAGGTACTGGACAGAAATAACATAGTCGTCGACGACGATTTTGCGTTCGATATTGCCGTTCACGTCACTGAATATGACGATGACGTCGAACCACGATCTCTAGCAGAATGTAAACGCAGAGATGATTGGCCAAAGTGGGACGAGGCAATAAGAGTAGAGCTGGACTCACTCTTGAAAAGCGAAGTCTTTGGACCAGTAGTCCAAATACCAGTAGGTGTAAAACCTGTGGGATATAAGTGGGTTTTCATAAGAAAAAGAAATGAAAATAATGTGATCGTTCGCTACAAGGCACGCCTTGTAGCCTAGGGTTTTTTCCAAAGACCGGGGATTGATTACGAAGATACGTATTCCCCGGTCATGGATTAGATCACATTCTGATTTTTAATAAGCCTAACTTCTCTGGAAAGCCTAGAAATGCGGCTCATGGACGTTGTGACTGCATATCTATATGGCAATATAGATAAAAATATCTATATGAGACTTCCTGATGGGTTTAATCTACCCCCAGAGATGAAAGAGATACATTGGGACGTATTCTCTGTAAGGCTACATAGATCATTATATGGTCTAAAGCAATAGGGCAAGATGTGGTATGACAGACTTAGTGATTTCCTTGCACAGCAAGGATTCACGAAGAATGAAGTCTGCCCATGTATCTTTATCAAAAGAACGGGAACAAGATTCGTCATCATAGCAGTATATGTATATGACTTAAATCTCATAGGATCTCCTGCAGAGATCAATGAGATATCTGAAAGCCTAAAACATACTTTTGAAATGAAAGACCTAGGCAAAACAAAGTATTGTCTTGGCTTACAGATATAACACCTAAGAGGTGGAATCCTATTACACCAATCTAATTATACAAAGAAACTTCTACGCAAGTTTCATATGGATAAATGTCATCCTTTATGTACTCCTATGGTTGTTAGATCATTAGATATACATAAGGATCCCTTCCGGTCTCTAGAAGAGGGGGAGGAGATACTGGGTCCTGAAGTACCCTACCTCAGTGCCATTGGAGCACTTCTATATCTGGCTAACTGTACACGTCCCGATATAGTGTTTACAGTTAATCTCCTAGCCAGACACAGTGCAGTGCCTACAAAGCGCCACTGGAACTGAGTAAAGCATCTTTTGCGATACCTCCAGGGTTCAATAGATCTAGGACTTTACTACCAGAGAGGTGCCTCCCCCCAATTATTTGGTTATGCTGATGCAGGTTATCTCTCAGATCCGCACACGGCAAAATCTCAGACAGGTTTTGTGTTTACTTACGGAGGTATTGCTATCTCTTGGAGATCGGTAAAGCAAACCACAACAGCTACGTCATCCAACCATTCGGAGCTCATTACGATCCATGAAGCAAACAGAGAGTGTTATTGGCTACGATCCGTCGGCCAACACATTCTTCAATCTACTGGCCTGAAGACCGGTGATTTGGAGCCTACCGTCCTGTTTGAAGACAACGCTGTGTGCATTGCTCAACTTCAAAAGGGCTACATCAAGGGCGACAGGACGAAGCACATATCTCCCAAGTTTTTCTGGACACATGAGATAAAGGAGGACAAGCAGATTGAAGTTTAGCAGATCCAGTCCTGCAACAACTTAGCTGATCTTTTTACCAAATCTTTACCAAATTGTATTTTTGTAAAACTTGTAAAAGGAATCAGTATGAAACAACTGAAAGATCTACAAGCCTGAAGCTTGTATGGAAGAGGGAGAGTAACCTGTGTGTTGCACTCTTTTCCCTTAAGCTGTTGGTTTTTCCCACTGGGTTTTCCGTAGCTAAGGTTTTAACGAGGCAAACACGATTACTAAGGATCCAGAAGTATCCAACCCCCATTTAGCCTTATACGCTAAGACCAAAGTAATGGATGGATAAGGGAGAGTGTTTTGAGTGGAGGAGGCCTTTGGCCTCCCCACCATTTATCCCCACATTACTCCACCACTCTTAATGTGGTGGATACCTTTGGTATGCTAATAGTCTCTTAGTATGCCATAAGAATTTTATAAATAAAGAACCATGGCCATTGGCCATGGTTACACTTCTCGATATCTCTTAACACCTAGTTCTTTTTTTGATACATTGCTCCTATGTCTGAATAAAGGTCTTTACGGTCTTTTTATTGGAAACCAAAAATGAGTGTCAAGAAAATCAAGTTTCTTAAGAAATCTTGTATGTTTCATAGAATAAGGTCAATTTTAGGTTAAAGGTGTGAAATAATTACACTGTATTATCAATAAAATCAAGGTATTCTTTTTAAAATAAGAAAGATAAAAAAGATTAATCTTTAACAATTAAATAATAAGTTTAATAGGTATCCATAACAATGATATATATATATATCAATTTAAAATAAGTACAAGCGATATCTATAAAATATCTATAGATCTCTGTTGAGTCATCGTGCCGACACTCGATGGAGCTCGTTTGGCGATCAACTAAAGCCCACAAAGCACACGAAAGAAGCCTGAAGCTAACTCGGTCAAAGCCCACATACCATTCGCCCGTTGCACTCCCACCGATTGAACGTGGGATTGAAGGTGAGCTCATAAATAGCAGAGACGTGGGCGACGGTTACCCCAACTAAGGGGAAAGATCGTGGCGCCATAATTGGTGACCGCTATCCTCCCAACGTCAATGAAGAGGCCTCGGAGGTCTATAAATACCGTGAGATGAACAGAGTGAAAAAAAGGTACGAGAGATCAGATACTCTGACATTTCTATACTCCAATTAATGCTTCTTCCTCAAAAGAGCTAGCGACGCTAGACCTGAGACGAGCCTCTGTGGGTCGATCTCAGCTGCTCCAAGCTTCCTCCTTAAGTCATGTTCTAACTTAAGCATCGGAGAGGATGGGTCGGGACCCAGATCCGACCCCCCGACACTTCCTTGTGGTGCAGATCATCGAGGCCCGATCCAGCGAGAAGGTCGTGACGGTGCTTCTCAACATCAATCGACCGAGGCTCGATCCATTCAAGGGTCGAACAAGCATCGCAAGTCGACTACCAACTATCAACGACCCCGGTTCTATTAATCTAGGGTCTCATTCAATCGGATAACTAGGCTCCAACTTTGTTTACGGGTGTTTTCTCACCACTGAATCGTTGACCGATGACTGTACAGTCAACGTGGTCAAGGGGTCGGTTGAGATCCCTTGGACACGCCAAGCTCACGTGCGCTCAGCGTGGGTTGGAGATGGAATTGGGGTTGAGCGTCGGTCTTCGGCTGAGACGGAGCAGAGGGGTGGCCTCGGCTCTGTTCGATGGGCTCGGCCTCTGTTGGACGGGTGTCGAGGGGCAGCCTCGGTGCTTCGCTCAGTGCTCGGTCTTCGGTCGGTAGCCACTCCTGCTAGCCACGAGGGTGGTCGTCGGGTGCTGAGGGGTAGCCTCGGTGCCTCGGTCAGCTTCTTCCTGAATAGACGAGAAACTTGTCAGGGTGGCCGGACCTTGGTTCCAGTTGAATCCCCTCCGATGTCTAAGTCAGATCAATGTCTGAAGAGTACTCGACGGGGTAGGTATGACTCGAGAGGAGATCGATATGCTGACCCTCGGCACGAGTAGGGGGAGGGAGAGAAATGGCGGAAACCAAAGTCTTTGATGGAATACCTCAGATTTGGGCACCTCGGATTCGATCCTCTTCTTAGTCTCCCCTCCGCTCCTTTTATGGGGTCTCCGCCACGATTGCCCTCGATCCACGTCCTCCGTCCGCCTCCTTTCATGCCCCCGCGATCCGTCTCCTTCCCTGCCCTGACGTGCATCGTGGGGAGGCGTTTATTAACGGGCCTCTTAATGGTCATTAGGGGGCTGCGGGTTCAAGGGAACGGCTATTTCTGAGTTGC
Organism: Scilla litardierei; assembly: GCA_030789695.1. Taxonomy (NCBI): domain Eukaryota; kingdom Viridiplantae; phylum Streptophyta; class Magnoliopsida; order Asparagales; family Asparagaceae; genus Scilla; species Scilla litardierei. The sequence continues at coordinate 14,817 of JAULAV010005808.1, forward strand.
ACGGGCTGATCGTAGATCCCCGGGGGCAGACTGGTCCGGCTTCAAGTTTTATCCGTGGGCCTCGTCAGGCGGGCCCAATCTTGTTCATGGGCTTCTCGTTCAAGCCGGGCCTCGGGTCTCTGCTTCTTGGGCTTCTCCAAAACAGTCGTATCAATTACCCCCATCGTCCGGGCCGTTCAGTTTCAGCCGGTTCGGTTCGGGCAATGTGACTGTTGGGGGTTTGACAGGCGCGTCAGTCGAGACATGCCCATTAAATAGGGCTCATCATGACACTGCCCGTTTGATCTTCTCTTGGTGCGGGTTTTGAAGCGCCGCCAATCCTCTGATGCCGGCCACGTGTTCCTCTCCGGACGATTTGAATTCCTCGATTGCTTTGCATATAAAGGCACCGGCTTCCCAAGCTTCGATTCTTTCACGCTCTTCTGATCTTGGTTTTGCAAGCTCCCTCTTTCCTTCGTCTTCCTCCCTACAGCTCCTTCTCAAGGTAACCTCCTTTTCTTCTTTTGCCCCATGGCTACGCTTAGAATAGGCAATTCGTCGTCGGGATCTAGGGACCCCTCGGCACCCGAGTCCGATAATGTCTGACCTTTGGGACCTGGAGTCCCTTCGGGGTCTCGTCCTGTTCAAGACAAGGGAAAAGGAAGCTTTTCACGGACCCCGTCGGCGATGACGTGTTCAGGCCGTCGAGAGGTTCGACGTCCCCCCGGCGATCCTCGAGTTGCCGTCCAAGGCCCCTTTCCTGGCGGCTGCGGAGATCCGGGAGAAGTATTTATATCATCCGTACGACGTCCGGACTCCTTTCAACGATGAGCGGATCTGCTTCCCGCAGAGTAACGAGGTTGGCGTTTATGTTGAGATGTTTCGCTTGGGCCTCCGTTTCCCCCTTCACCCCTTCATCATCCAGGTTATGGAATTGCTGATGGTGTCCTTATGCCAGTTGACCCCATACTCTGTCGCGGTGCTGATCGGGTTCATCATGCTCTGCCGTATCCATGACTTAGAGCCGTCCCTTCCCCTTCTCTTTCATTACTATCGGGTTCAGACGGTCGGCCAAGGGTCGTGGCAGCACCTCCAGGCTCACGCGGGGAGGGAGTGTTTGCTCGGCCTACCCCGCTGGGTGGGGGACTGGAGCTCGAGCTATGTCTTTGTCGTCTTTCCTGAGGACACCGAGATATTGATAGGTTGGGGAGGGCTATGTCAATACGACTTGATATTGACCCTCTCCGAGGCTGACCAGGCAGCTGTTCGGCTGCTGTCATCTCTTTCCCTAGAGGAGAGGTCGATCTGGCCTTTGCTAGACGACCTGCTTCTCAAGACCGTTTTATGGTCTCCCAGTAGGCTCTTCCTTTCTTTTTGTTTTCTCTCTCGCTTACCCTGATCTTCTTTCATTCTACAGAGATGGGCGGACGCGAATTTACCCGAAACATCAACGAACTCATCCGGAGGGGTTCCAGTCGAAGCCGAGGGAATCCATCGGGACAGGCACCCCATCGCACCATGGACGAAGAGGTGCGTCAGGCCGAGCCCGCCGTGGGGAGATTGGAGCACACGGTTGTGGTGACACCTCCCCCCTTGGCCGCAGAGAACCTCCCTGAGGGTGAGGCCCCGGGGGCCGAACTCCCTCGCCCCGACCTAGCCGAGGGAGGCGACGCGGGAGCCGAGCTGGCTCCTCGCGTGCCCGTGGGCGGTCTAGATACGGGGCGTAAGCATTCTCCCCTGAACTCCACCTGCCCCAGCGAGAGGAAAAGGAGGAAGGAGGGTGGGGAGACCCGCACTCCGATGGCGTCCAAGGTGCCGACGGCCTCCGGCAATACTCTCACGCTGACCCTGGTGGTCACTCCCACTGTCTCGGCTGAGCCTTCCCTGGTGGGAACCGGCGGTGTGCTGGCGAATGTCTTGGTGGGCCCCGAGGTTACCCCCAGTATTCGTCGATCGGACCGTGGCCAACCAGTTGGCGCACGACTCCGTCCTCCCGAGGGACCGATCCCTCCTGGAGAGAGCTCCCACCGACACACTGTCGGACTCACTGGTCTGGCAGCTTCAATAGTTTTCGCCGCCTTGCTATCCCCAGACCTTTCTCCTGACCTTTCTCTATATAACTCCTTCCTTTTTGCAGTCCACTTGATGGCCGTCGAGGCGCAGCGTCGGGCGGCCCGGGCGAGGGAGCTCGAGGAGTCTGCTGCCCGGGAGCGAACAAGGGCTGGGGCGGCCGAGGTGGCCGTCTAAAAGGTGCGCATGGAAGCTCGACATCTTCGACGCTGGGTGGACGAGCTTGATGCTCAAGTGATGGACCTCGGGGGGGGAGCTGGACGACGCTCAGAGGTTGGCCCGAGAGGCGGAAGAGACGTTCCGTGGAGAGTAGCGATCTCCAGAGCGAGCTGGCGGACCTGCGTCAGATGACCAGGTTCATCGACGAGGTGGAGAGAGGCGTCGACGGGGTCCTGGGGGCGAGGATCGCGGAGGTCCTCAGGGAGGCCTTCAGCTCTTACGAGGACTTTCTCGCCCCTCGGATCATCGACGTTGTTCGAAACTCCTTCCGGTGGTTTGCGGAGCATGCCCGGCAGCCCCTCCTGCCCGTCGATCCCCCGTGCTCCGAGCATGGCGAGGTACCAGAGGATGCTTCCTCCCGTGCCCCAGGGCCTTAGGCCTATGTTATCTTGTTCCCCCATTCTCTTTTGGCTTGTAACTCTGAACAACTTTATTTATATAACTTCTTTGTCGCTGGGGGTTTTCCGCCCTGCGGGGACCCTCGGTCTTTTTGATCCTTTATTGTGTTTTGAACTGGTCGCGAGTTCCACATTTCGCCGGCACTCCTTTATTGCTCGCGGTGAGGGCGAAGGGTCTTCAGGACAACGAACCCGTTGGCATCCTGGATTGGGACCTTATTGGCACCCTCGTCTGTTTCGCCATAGTTTTTCCTCCATTCGCGATACTCGGTTTGCTTAAGTAGTCGCCTCGTGCACGGCTGGGTTACTCCCAGTCTCGCAGTCAGTCGGATCGGTTGGTCTACGAGGGGGCTGCCCCTCGGCTTACGACCAGCCGAGTCCCCCGTCTGCTAGGGGAGTCGCCCCCAGCCTTTTAAGCGGACAGATTGTTAGGTTGGCGAGGGGGCTGCCCCTCGGCTTATAACCGACTGATTTCCCCGTCTGCTGGGGGAGTTACCCCCTGCCTTACGAGAGGGCGGATCGTTTGGTTGGCGAGGGGGGCTGCCCCTTGGCTTATAACAGACTGATGTCCCCGTCTGCTGGGGGAGCTGCCCCCAGCCTTATGAGCAGGCGGATCGTTCGGTTGGCGAGGTGGCTGTCCCTCAGCTTATAACCGACTGATGTCCTCGTCTGCTGGGGGAGTTGCCCCCAGCCTTACAAGCGGGCGGATTGTTCGGTTGGCGAGGGGGGCTGCCCCTCGGCTTATAACTGACTGATGTCCTCGTCTGCTGGGGGAGTTGCCCCAGCCTTATGAGCGGACGGATCGTTCGGTTGGCGAGGGGGGCTGCCCCTCGGCTTATAACCGACTGATGTACCCGTCTGCTAGGGGAGTTGCCCCCAGCCTTATGAGCGGGCAGATCGTTCGGTTGGCGAGGGGGGCTGCCCCTTGGCTTATAACTGACTGATGTCCCCGTCTGCTGGGGGGTTGCCCCCAGCCTTACGAGCGGGTGGATCGTTCGGTTGGCGAGGGGGGCTGCCCATCGGCTTATAACCGACCGATGTCCCCGTCTGTTGGGGGAGTTACCCCCAGCCTTACGGATGGTTTTGAGGATCGGCCTGCAGGGGGAGTTGCCCCCAGCCTTACGTCCGATCAATTTGGTGGGCCAGCGGAGGATTGCTCTCCGGCTTAGGGTCGACCGCAGAACCTGTCTGCTGGGGGAGTTGCCCCGAGACTCACGGACGAGTTTATAGATCGGCTTACTGGGGGAGTTGCCCCCAGCCTTACGGTCGATCGGTTCAGTGGGCTTGCGGAGGGTTGCTCTCTGGCTTAGGGCCGACCGCAGAACCCGTCTGCTGGGGGAGTTACCCCCAGACTCACGGACGGGTTTACAGATCGGTCTCCTGGGGGAGTTGCCCCTAGCCTTACGGCCGATCGGTTCAGTGGGCCTGCGGAGGGTTGTTCTCCGGCTTAGGGCCGACCGCAGAACCCGTCTACTGGGGGAGTTGCCCCAAGACTCACGGACAGGTTTACAGATTGGTATGCTGGGGGAGTTGCCCCTAGCCTTACCACCGATCGGTTCGGTTTCCCGCCTCTGGTCTGTCGAGCGAAGGCAGTCCTCTGGGAGAGGAGATCGAGTTCTCTATCGCATCTTGAAATGGCCATTTAGCTAAAAATGGAAAAAAGAGGTTGCGTTTGTACCAACAAGGTCCTTCTTTGTTTCCATGGACCAGTACATTTGGAGGAAAAAACAAAAAACGGAGGGAGTCAAGGCTGGATAGCCCTCCCCGGTGAGGTTGCGGCCGTTTGTCCCATCCACTCACTCGATGACGCGCATGGGCACCTGGACTACGTTTACCTTCTTCCCCTTGTCCGGCTACCTGGATGTCCCCTCCCCAGGAGCGGGATCGTCGGTGAAGTTCTTCAAGTGCCCCCGACTCACCAGCTTCTCTATGTCTTTCTTCAGATGACAGCAGTCGTCGGTGTCGTGGCCGTTGTCCTTGTGATATTTGCAATATTTATCTTCGTCTCTCCCACCTCTCTTCATCCTCGGAGGAGGCCGGTTCAAGTGCCCCTCCTTCTGGGCATGTGCGAGGACAACGTCCGGGGCAACATTCAGCTGGGTGTGCCGCGGTTCTTCTATCCGCTGCATTCCTCTGGCCTTTTTCTCCTGTTGATGCTCCTCTGAGCCGCGGCGCTCACTTTCGTCGCGCTTGGATCCTCGCTTGGTCCTTCCGTCGTCGATGGCCAAGGGCTCTTCTGTCAGCATGAAGCGCTCGGCCCGCGCCATGACCCTGGCGAGGTCCTTCGGAGGATCGTTGTGTAACGATTTCTTCAGGCCCCTGTGCCGTAATCCTTTCTTCAGGGCCGTCTTCACGACCAGCTCGGGACAGCTCTCCATGTTCAGTCGTTCCGTGTTGAAGCGACGCATGAAGTGCCTCAGGGATTTCCCGGGACCATGCACCACATTGAATAAGAGTTCAGAGTCCGGCTTTACCTGTCGCCCGGCCATGAACTGCTTGCAGAACAACTGGGTGAGCTCCTCGAAGCTATCGATGGAGCGGTTGGGTAGGCTGTGGTACCAAGTCCTCGCTGCTTTTCGGAGGGTGGAATAGAAACCCTTGCAGAGCAGGGTGTCGTCGGCCCCCTGGAACGCCATGACCCCCTCGTAGTCCATCACGTGGTCCGCGGGATCGCCCATACCGTCGTACTTCTCCAATGTCGGTACCTTGAAACTTGAGGACACCAGTGCCTCAGTTATCCTCTAGGTTAGGGGGCATCGGTCACCATTAACGCCCCCCCGGCTGCCCTCCTTTGCTCATCTCATGATCACCTGGTCGCAATGGGGGGCAGGTTCAGGCTTGGCTGTCCCCTGTGCCCCCGCCAGACTGGGAACGGGGCTCAATCTGTACGCGTCCCCTTTATCGCTTCGGTATTCTCGCCTGTTCCTCTTCGCCCGGCGGGCACTTCCGCTCCGTTGGGATCGATCCCCCAGGGCCCGGCGATCGTCCCGTCGGTACTTGGACGAGCCTGGTTGTCTAGACGAGGCATTCAGTGACTCACCCTCGGATTGCTCGAAGCCCCTCTTGTTTCCCTCGCGAAACGAGGTGGGGGTGGGGGACCACGCTGGGTTGAAGCCCGGTATTGTGAATCGCCGCTCCAGGTTGGGCGCCCCGTTCCCGTGGTCGGTGACTACGGCGGACTGCATGGGTTGGTGACCCCCCAACGGTGGGCCTCATCCATCCCATCTCCCTGGATGGGTATGTTGCCGACGAGTTGTTGAATTGTTGCGACCAACGTCTGGATGTTGGCGTTGGTCTCCTGGGCGAAGGTGCGGAGTGATCACTCCTTATTTTACACCTTTTTTCCGCATATTTGCATGCCATTTAGATCGCCCAAATCATGTTTTTCACGATATATCGACGATATTGCGATGCTTTTCACGATTTGTTGTTTTTGTCGCATTTCAGGTGATTTGGCACGATTTGGAGTGATCTCGAGATGCGCTTACTCTAGACGGTCACCGACGACCTCCCCGAGGGTTATTTTGCTGTTGGAGGGGAGCGGAAGAAGAATGGACGTCGCAGGAGCGACGAGGAGGCCAAAACAAGCAGATTGGGCATTCTTTGTGTCCCACTAGACCGAGTGGAGGAGCCACTCGGCCGACCAGCGAGACAATGCTCGGCCGACCAATTCAGACATGAGTTACCTGTGCACTCGGCCGAGCACAGAAGACCCACTCGGCCGAGTGACGATACCACGTCCGCCCGAGTGGCGCCCAGACGAAGCCCTTCCATAACATCGAAGTTTCTGTTTTTCAGCTGCCTGAACTTCAGAAGACCCACTCGGCCGAGTGGAGAATCCCGTCCGCCCGAGTGCAGTGAAGTCATCGGCCGAGTGACGACAACTCACTCGGCCGAGCCGCCCCCGAACTGAAGACCCCTGAAAGCCCCGACTTACTGGAAAATTGCAGGGTTTTCACTCGGCCGAGCGACTTTTGTCACTCGGCCGAGTGCGATGCGCTGCCTGTAGCGAAAACTGCGGAAAACAGGCTGTGCAGGGGTATTTTGGTCACGATTTTTGGACGATTTTTGGGGCTATTTAAGCCCTGTTTTTACCCTAGTTTGAGAGCTCTCTCTCTTAGATTTTTTGCAGCTTTTTAGACTAGTTTTTTAGCTTTATTCTTGTGATTGGAGAAGGAGCAAAACTTGGATTTTTGTTGGATTAATTGAAGAACTACATTGGTTTGCATCTCTTTTCCTTAAAAATTCTATTTTTATTGTTATTATCATTGTTGTGATGAATTCTATTGCTTATTTCAACGATTATTTTTGTGATCTTGCTATGATTTGTGAGTAGTCTCCACGTCTTGGGGCGTGGGGATGAACCCTACAAGCCCACTTTCATATTTGTGATGAATTGGTAGAAATTGAGCTAGAATTGCTATTAGAGATTAGATTGGGATCGATTTACTACGGATTGCTAGGTATTCATATCAATTGGGATCTGCAAGAGATTGGATCCCAATTTGATAGGAAGCCCTAGAAATCCGAATTGGGTTGGAATCGGATTTTCGAAATATCGGTTTGCAAGAGATTGGACCGATACTAGGATTCCCGGTTGCAATTCCATACCGATACCCGTTTACAAGAGATTGGACGGGTAGGAACTATCCTAATCTAGATCGTGGACCGAGTTTGCAAGAGATTGGGCTCGGTGCGCGATTGGACGATGATGTTGATCCTAATGCTAGCTTCCCTAGGGTAGGGTTTGCAAGAGATTGGACCCGACCCTAGGATAGCTATAGACCGGCAACAGCGCGAGAGCGTGAGCTTGGTTCTACATTCAGTTGCAACTAGTTCATCCGAATTCTCATTCTAGCAATTTTGATACCGATGAACCACATTTATGAAGTATGGTGTGTAGCGGGGATTCCCCATTCCCTAGACGTTCTTTATTTGATTTGATATTTCACACATTTGTCTGACGATTGTGACAGGATCGCCAAAGGCAAAATTCTCTTATTAAATAGCCAGGTCGATCGGAGCAAGCACAGTCATTCGTCCTCCCTGTGTTCGATATCCCGCTCGCTGCTACACCGTGCACTTGCGGTAAAACTACAACCGTTCTTTTGGGTCACGTCCCGGAGCGACCAAGTTTTTGGCGCCGTTGCCGGGGAGGCGATTGCGTTTGATTCTTTCTCACCCTAGCTATTCTTTTTTTTATTATTATTATCATTATCATTATTTCTTATTACTTACCTAACCCTTCCACGGTGCTAATCATTTCTTTGAAACTCTGTTTTCCCTGTGCATGTACACGAGATCTACGGCGGACCCCGAAGCCTTATTATTTGATCCCGAGATCGAACGTACCGCGCGGAGACTTAGAGCGGAAAAGAGACAAAATCCGGAAGGGAGGTATATGACCAACCCGGAAACTCTTGAAGAATTGGCGGCAAGGATGGCGAGGATAATTTCTATTCGCGATAGGCTTCGGCCTAAGACCTCTTCTACTACCTCGTCCATTGCCGTGCCGCAGTTGGCGGCTGACAAGAACTTCGAGCTAAAGACTGGATTGGTGGTTTTGATGCAACAAGACCCATTTCATGGGAACGCCCATGAGAACCCCCACTACCACATCCAATTATTCTTGTCGAAGTGCGCCACATTCCAGATGCCGGGGTCTCCATCGATGCTATCAGACTGCGTCTCTTCCCCTTCACGCTTAAAGACAAGGCACTCTATTGGTTAAGGACGCAGGCTGACGGAGTCTTCACCACTTGGGACGAGTTGGCAAGCGCATTTATTGATAAGTTCTATCCGCCATCCAAGACGGTGAAGATCCGGAGCGCTCTCATGTCCTTCAAGCAAGGACCACAGGAGACGCTCTATGAAGCTTGGGAGCGTTTTAAGGATTTGCAGCATCAATGCCCGCACCACAGTATAGAAGATTGGGAGCTAGTTCATAGCTTCTACAACGGTCTCCAACCGGGGACCAAACAAATTATTGATGCCGCGGCGAATGGTGCTATCTTGTCAAAGACTCCCGAGGAAGCTACGGCCCTAATTGAGGAGATGGCCTCAAATAACCAACAATGGGGCGATGAGCGAGGACACTCTACGTCCTCCTTAAAGCTAACTAGCATCTACGAGGCAAAGGCCGTAGCAGAGCTTACGAGCAAGTTTGATTCTCTCCACAAGGTAGTGGAGAGATTGGAGAAGTTCATCACGGAGCCCCAAGGGACCCCTTCCACCTCCGCGCCGACGAACCAAATGTGTGATTGGCAAGACCAATCTCAAGCCATGTACTCGGGAGGAGAGCAAGTAGAAGGATCCTTGGAGCAAGTACAATATGTTGCGGGGAACCAAGGGTATTGGGCCAATCCGGCCACGAGAAATCATCCCGGATTCTCTTACGCCAACAATGAAGGAGCTTTGAACCCGCCACAACAACCACCTCAACAAGCTCGACCACCACCACCCCAACAACAATACTATCCACCGAGGGGGCCTCCACAACAAAACTTTCAACCAAAGCAACAAGTTCCACCATATAGGCCTCCCGGATACAACCAAGGGTGGAGGAATCAAAATCAAAACCCTCCACAAGCTCCACAACGATCCGACTTTGAAACTAGAGTGGAGGCGTTCATGGTCGAGCAAAATAAGGTAAATGCTAGCTTGAAGGCGGGGTAAGACTCCCTTAATACCGTTGTGGCTCAAATATCGGAGCAATTGGCGTTGCTCAATCGGAACACTCAAAGATTGCCGGCGCAACCGGAGCAAAACCCACGGGGCAACACGGGCCACATCAATGCCGTAGTTGCCGTTACTACTAGAGGCGGGAAGGACACCACCCCCGCCATGATTCCTATTAAGGAGCCCGTGGAGGAAAGCTTGGAGCCAATTGAGCCGATAGTTGAAGTTGAAAAGGAGAAGGAGCCACAAGACAAAGAGAAATCTAGAGCGGAGCAATTGATTGAGGAAAGGCGCTTCATGCCACCGGTTCCATTCCCCCAAAGGCTCGCTAGAGCGAAAATGGAGAAAAGGCTAGCAAAATTTCTCGAGTACCTAAGAGGAGTTAGCCTTAACATTCACTTCCTTGACGCCATCGTCGAGATCCACACGTATGCTAAATTTTTGAAGGACTTGATTTCGGGGAGGAAAAGGAAGGAGAAGATCATGCTAGCCGAGGAGGGCTCTTGGTTCACCAAGAGAGAGAAGGAGCCGGCAAAATTCAAAGACCCGGAGAGTTTTCGGATTCCTTGCACCTTGGGCGGCGTCCCTCTTCAAAAGGCGTTGGTTGATCTTGGGGCTAGTGTGAGCCTCATGCCTCTCTCCATGTTCTTAAGGTTAAACACCGGGACAAGGTTGAAACCCACCGACATGCGCATTCAATTAGCCGATGGACGGATAACAAGGCCGGTGGGGATTACCGAAGACATACCGCTACAAGTCCCGGGTGGAATATGCTTGCCATGTGACTTCGTGATCATGGACGTCAAGGAGGAGGGAGACACTTCATTGATACTTGGACGCCCGTTCCTAGCCACCGCCGGAGTCATCGTCGACGT
>JAULAV010005814.1:0-16000 GCA_030789695.1 Scilla litardierei
CGTCGGATAATTCTTCTCATGAACCTTAAGCTGACGAGACGCATACGCCACCACATGCCCATGCTGATGCAACACACAACCGAAACCCTTGCCAGAAGCATCGCAAAAGATCTCAAATCCACCGCTGCGATCAGGCACAACAAGAATAGGGGCAGTCGTCAACCTCTCCTTCAGAACACCAAAAGCACTCCCACAATCACCCGACCAAACATAAGCAACATCCTTCCGCGTCAACCTGGTCATCGGCTCAGCAATACGAGAAAAGTCCTTAATGAATCGCCGATAATAACCAGCAAGTCCGAGAAAACTCCGAATCTCAGACGCAGACGACGGAACAGGCCACTCCCTGATGGCCCTAATCTTCTCGGGATCCACAGAAATACCACCTCCAGACACCACATGCCCCAGAAAAGCAACTCGATCCAGCCAAAACTCGCACTTCGAAAACTTAGCATACAAACGATGCCTCCTCAAAATCTCCAACACCGTCCTCAAGTGCGAGGCATGCTCTTCCTCCGACTTTGAATATATCAGGATGTCGTCAATAAAGATAACGACAAACTTATCCAAAAAGTCGTAGAAAATCAGGTTCATCAGATTCATGAAAACTGCGGGCGCGTTAGTTACGCCGAAAGGCATAACCACAAACTCATAGTGTCCATACTTCGTCCTGAACGCTGTCTTCGGAACATCTCCCTTCTTCACCTTCAACTGATGGTAACCACTCCTCAAATCCAACTTAGAAAACACCCTCGAACCTCCAAGCTGATCAAAGATATCATCGATGCGAGGCAACGGGTATTTATTCTTAATGGTCACCGCATTCAACTCCCGATAGTCCACGCACATGCGACGCGAACCATCCTTCTTCTTAACCAACAACACCGGTGCTCCCCACGGAGACACACTAGGATTAATATAACCCTTCTGCAAAAGCTCATCCAACTGCTTCCGCAACTCTTCCAACTCTGCAGGTGCCATACGATACGGCGCCTTCGAAATCGGCTGCGCACCTGGAACAAGATCGATAGAAAATTCCAAAGCTCGATCAGGCGGCAAACCAGACATCTCCTCGGGGAAGACGTCGCCAAAATCTCGCACCACAGCTGGCCACTCCAGCTCCATCTGCATAGCCACAGCCTCCACCGGCCTGGCCCGAAATCTGACAGGACCAAGCGAACTGCTACCACGACTGAACTCAAATACTGGATGTCCGGGAATCTCGAACACCACCTTCTTCCTCCGACAGTCGATCGTAGCATAGAAGCTCGCAAGCCAGTCCATCCCAAGAACTGCATCATAGTTGATGATGTCGTGGACAATGAAATCAGCAAAAAGCTCATGTCCACAGACCACCAACGAGCAAGAATTGCAACCACGATGCACCGAGACCACACCATTCCCTGTAACGATATTCCAACTCTTGGGGAGAGGGGACGTCGACAAGGAATGCCTCTCCACGAAGCTCCGAGAAATAATGCACATCGATGCACCAGAGTCAAAGAGGACTCGTGCAGGAAATGTGCACACCAAAATCACACCTAATCAATCAATTAACAATCAAACCCTAGTCTAGCAAACAAGCAAGTTCAAGCAAACAACATAATCTAGCAATCAAGACCAAATAGGAAAGTAATAGCTAGAATGAGGATTACCTGCGATAACCTCATCCACAGCTTCGCTCTCCGCAGCGGTCATCAGAAAAGCCTGCCTCCTCGGCGGAGCAGCCTGCTGAAAAGCCTGCCTCTGCGGAACAAGAGCTGCTCCACGTCCAGCAGGAACAGACGCTCGCTGCTGCAACGGCTGGGCAGCAATAGGTGCCTTCCAAGGCTGCTTCAACCTCGGGCACTCCCTGAGAGCATGGGCAGGATCTCCGCAGGCGATACATTGCCCCAAGAACCTCCTACACGATTCCTTGACATGGCCCTCCTTGCCACAAAAATGGCAAGTCCTCCGAGCAGGCCCTACTGGCCTCTTAAAATGAACAGGCTGGTTCGGCCTGAATCCAGGCCTAACCACAGCTCTCGCCTGTTCCACAGGCCTCTTCCCAGCACCAACCACAGATCCTCTCCTCTGGTTCACGAGCAGCTCCTGCCTCTTGGCAGCTACTAGAACCTTCTGATAAGATTCCCGGTCAGAGGAGGTCACAAAGCTCTGGGGCTCCGAAGCAAGCCCCTGCAGGAACCTCTGAGCTCTCTCCTCAGCGTCCTGCACCATCTTCGGCGCAAACCGACTAAGCCTCATGAACTCCTGGTGGTACATGTCCACCGACGAGTTCCCCTGCTTCAGATCGATAAAACGCTGCAGCATCTCCTCCTTGGCAGCCTTCGGGAAGAACTCACCCTCAAATCTGGCTTTGAAGGTAGCCCAAGCTATCGGCTCCACCAACAACTTCTCTTCAGCATCCCACCAATTCCTGGCGTTATCCTTCAGCTGCCTCTTCGCCAAATCAACCCATCCAGCCGGGGTGATCTTGGCCATCTTCAGATTGTCCTCGACGTTCCGAATCCACTCATCGGCCGCCAGAGGACCCTCAGAACCATCAAAATATGCGGGACCCAGCTCCCGAAATTGCTTCGCTCCTGGCTCAGAGCGAGGGGCATCCGGAAGAACCCGGGCAGCTCGAGCAGGTGGAGCATTTTGGACTTGCAAAAGCACGCCCTGCTGCACTTGCATCATCTGGATCATCATCCGCATCATCTCACCGCTGGTGGGTTCCCGCTCAGGCTCCTCATCATGAGGGAGCGCACCACTGCCCCCACCACGGGTGAAACGTCTTCCTGCCATCTAGTGACACGGAAAACAAATCAGATTAGACTCATAGCTTATGACTCGAACGTCGAACTTAGTTTATTGGACATTCTAATGTTATTATCGCTATTCCAAAAATCGCAGTTACAGAAGAGGACCTGCATGGGCCACCACTAAAACCTGTCACGACCCGCTTCCCTAAAATGGAGGCGAGACGTGAAAAGGTCCGCACGAGAGTGGAGCTGTGAAGCCCCAAACCCGATAAGCGTCCACAATACATAAACAGGTCCCTGTAACCACAACAGAATAGCAATAATAACACAAGGAGAGACTGAAATAAAATTCACATCTCACAAATATTGTCCAACATCACAAATATGTTCAACATCCAGAAAAGCCACCAGGCTAAAAGAAAAGAGTCTAAAGGCCCAGAACAAGGCCAACAAAAGCAACAACATAACAAGGTATGGGTGCCACGCACCAATAACAAACAACTGCCTAACAAAATAAAACGCAACGGAGACACTAGGACTGGTCCCCAGTGTCCACGTACACCCCGTCAAACACAAGCTCGGGCTCAGCGTCAGCAAACACCTCGTCCTCAACGAGGTACTCGGGCTCAGGATCTAACATGTGTCACCCAAAAGAGTAAAGGGGCACATGTCAGCAAGTCTAAAAGACTTGGGCAAGGAAACTGAAAGTGAGGCATCTAGCAACCTAGCAGTTATAGTATTAAGTAATGACATGACAGTTAAGCATGATGCAACAGTTTAAAAAGAGAAGCAAGCATGCACAATGTAGCAAAAGCTACCAAATCACTAATCACTTATCATTTAACACTTATCACTTATCACTTATCACTTATCACTTATCACTTATCACTTAGTGCATAGAGAGTCCACCTGCTGGCCAGCTCGTGGCTCAGGCCGCTTATCTCTACCACTATTAATCACTTGTCACTGGTAAACACTTAGTGCATAGAGAGTCCACCTGCTGGCCAGCTCGTGGCTCAGGCCGCTTATCTCTATCACTATTAATCACTTGTGCACTAGAGAGTCCACCTGCTGGCCGGAGTGGCGGATCAGGCCAACTCGGGGCTCAGGCCGCTTATCTCTTACCCCACCCATATGTGTCGAGCGTTGGGGTTTCCAACTCACTAAGCTCGCTTCTGGAACACGAGCCAGGAATATAATATTGTAGCGTGCGCTACGCAATCACGATGAATAATTACTATGCAAAGACATGAACAGATATTTGCGTACCGTTAATTTAAATTAAACGTGACAGGCAAAATGCAATGACATGAACATATTCGCGTACCGTTAATTGAAAGTAAACATGACATGGTAATTGTGCAACATGCTAAAAGTCGGAATTAGCTTCGTTGTCAAGCTAGTTCCCCAATTTGCGCCTAGGCGAGTATCATTTCGTCGCCTAGCCTCTTTTACGCCTACAACATGCAAATGGCCTAAAACATGGCCTAAACCCTAAGTGGCAAGTTTCACTTGCCTAGCACCGGGGATGACGATCAACCTCGTCACACGGATGCTATCTATGAGGAAATCGCTGTTTAGGGGGAAACAAACACCAAACACATGAAATTAATTAGGGTTTCACCAAAATTATAAATAAGTTATAAAAACAACGGTAGATCGATCTCTTACCGAGAGGAGACGGAAGGAACACTCCGGGGAACCCTAGGATCAAATCTGGAGAAGATTGGAGAAGATTGGGGAAACTAGGGTTTTGGGGGATTTGGGGATTTGATGGGTTTTGGTGAGATTTTGGGGAAGATGAGAGGTAGATAGGGTAGATGGATGGTTTGGATGATGGATTTAGGGCTTGGAATGAAGCAATGGAGCTTGGAGGAAGGTGGGGGATCAATGGGGGCGATTTTAGGGTTTAGGGTCGAGTTGGAGGGGAAGAAAACGTTTGGGTTGGGTATTTATAGGCTAGGCTGGCGTCTAGGGCAAAACTAGGGTTTACAGCACTAGTTAGTCGGTCAAAGAACAACCACTGACCGACTAGTTTGACAACTAGTCGGTCGGTCGACCAACGCAGACCGACTAAGTGTAAACAGTAGCTACAGGTGAAATTAGGATTCTAGAGTTAGTCGGTCCATGAACAAATACTGACCGACTAGTTTGGCAACTAGTCGGTCGATGAACGTTCTTAGACCGACTAAGAGTAAACAGTAACTGATACAAAAATAATTTGATGAGTTAGTCGGTTCAAGAAGCATTGCTGACCGACTAGTTTGCAACCTAGTCGGTCAACCAACGTTCTTAGACCGACTAACGATAAACAGTAACTCCTGAGAAATTTAGAAAGCTAACTAGTCGGTCCAAGAAGGATTGCCGACCGACTGGATCGTCATCTAGTCGGTCGGTGGCCCTTCTTACACCGGCTAATGAGCACAGAAAGTACCGATACGGAGCGCGGGGCCCCGGGATCGATTCCTAAGACTCCTAGGCTTGATCTAATAGTTAGATACGACCGTTATGAAGCCCGTCACGAGTGACAAACTTCGAAATCGACAATCCTAAGAAAGAAGCGAGAAAATACGACGAATCGATCGAAAATGAAAACTACGGAGACGAAAACCACACAAGAGGAGAAAATCCACCAAAACATATATTATAATACATAAAATCCAGATACATGAAAAGCAGTCGTTACAATTTTATAAATCCTATCTGTCTTATGCAGGATGAGAGTCCGGGAATATTTCATTGGTAGTAAGGGGACTCAAAAGATAGGCACTGTGGTGTCTGATCTTTCATCCGTACAACATCATTAAGACATACTCTCCCTGGGAAAGGAGTGATGTTGTAATACGTGTTCATACCACGTATGCATTTCGACCACTGAGTTAGTAGCAATAGAGTTTGCTATTATGTGAGACTCAAAGGCCATATGGGTCTTAACTCTTACCCTCAAAGACTCCAATTGGTTCCTTTAGATTTGACGAGATGATCGCTATCTTAGCGTGTTGCTAATGGGCTATGATAATTCGGCTCGGCGGGGCACGTTAGAAAAGCGAATCAAGTCAAGATCAGAAGGTTCGCAAGAAGAGGAAGATTGATTTCATATTCGCATTTGGACTTTAATGATTCAAAGCTGGCCAGCCAATTGTGATCCAGATGGGATTCAATTGTTGAATATAAAGTATAAGAAATGTGAAGAAATAATCTAGGGTAAAGCATGCGTTGAACTACTCAACTTTGCACCTTCGAGGTCGTTGTGTATCTCTAACAAGTGCACAACAACAGACTCTACGCGCATGACGGTCGCACGGTCTATTTCTCGGTATGATAGATGAAAGAACTAAGAGAAAGATGTTCTCTTACAATCCCCTCAAGTGTGAGTGGGAGATGTTGGATATGGATGACGTTAGTACACCCTTGTAGGGGATGTACGAGGGAATACGGACCTCGAACGTCGCGTACACGAAGTCGTGTACAAAGGGAATCTGTTCCCTTGCGGAGAGGATCTCTAGATTAATGGGAAAGTCGCATTATATGTGCATAAGTGCATGCGACATATGGCTAATAAAGGGGTAATATCTTAAGCTTATATTGTACCATGCATATGGTACAACTTAAGCTTATAATGTGCCATGTATGATGGTACACCTTAGTTAAATTGTTCTAAAGGAACAATTACTCCTAAAATAACTACCTTGGGGGCTATAAATAAGACCCAAGGCTTAGCCATTTCCTTACACTTTTGCATGGTATTCTTGCCTTGCATTTCATTCTAGCGAAGCTCTGCCGAAATCCTTCCTCTCTCTTTATCCAAGTTCTGTATCTAAAAGTAGAGATTTAGATTGTGGATTTAGTAGCCTTACTCCGTTCGTGAGAAGACTCGATCCGTCGTGGTGAATCCGAAGGCGAAGTTCCGTGACTACCGTGCCGCATACGCAAGCGTAAGTCTCAACTTCATTTATCGATCCTAACTCTGTTTTGATAGGATCCTACACAGTCAAGTGAAACTTGCCAACTCTTGTGTAGGGCCATGTTTTTAGGCCACTTCCTTGTTCCTAGCGTAAAAGAGACTAGTCAGTGAAATGATAGCTGGCTAGGCGCCTACTTGATCTAGTTTGACAACGAAACTAGATCTGTCACCTAATTGATCTAGCTTGACAACGAAGCTAGATCCAACTCTTTAAACTTGTTGATCATGCATACTAAACTGTCACGTTTACTTTCCTTATCTGTACGTACTTTTAACTGCCATGCATTTCATCTTACATGTCATCCCAGTTGATTGTTGCATTCGTAGCACACGCTACAATACTTGTACTCCTTAAATACTACTTCCGGGGAACGGGCCTCATGTGTTAGTCAAAAGCCAATGCCCGGTTTCTTGGTCCGGCTAGGTGCACCCCTATGCCATACTTGTTAAAAACACTTCCTGGCTCGTGATCCAGAAGCGAGCATTACCGTTCGGGGGTAAGGCCCTGGCTCGATACACGTGGAGGGGTAGGGATAAACGATCACCTGAGCTTAGGAGTGGCCCGATCAGCCCTCTAGCCAGAAGGCGGAATCTCTGTGCACGAGGTGCTTACTTTCCTTGTCTTGTACTTGTCTTGTGAATGATTCATGTAATACTTGTCATCCATGCCATGTTTAGATGCCATGCTCGTACTTTACTTTACTTTACTTGTTGCACTCATACTTTAACTGCCATGTCATCACATTCATGTTAGAACTGCTAGGTTGCTTTACTTTTGCCTACTTTCAGTTTCCTTGCACAAGTCTCTTGTAGACTTGCTGACATGTGCCCCTTGCTCTTTTGGGTGTCACATGTTAGACCTTGAGCCAGAGGCTGTTGCTGTGTACGTGATGATTTGCTGGCGCTGAGCCTGAGTCCATGATTGCCCAGGAGGAGTTTTGCGGACACCGGTGACCTTTGCTGAGCTTCCTTCTATTTTAGGTTGTTCTGTTAGTTGTCGGTGTGTAGCACCTTTGTTTTGTACGTTGTACTTTTGTTGGCCATGTTTGGGCCTTTAGACTCTTTTTCTTTTAGCCTGGTGGCTTTTTCTGTGATGTTGAAACTTATTTTATGGATATTCTGAGATATCTCTTTTGTCTCCTTTCAATATTATTATCTTTGTTTCGTTCGCGTTGCAAGGACCTGCAGTTTTAAATTTGATTGACGCTTATCGGACTTGCAGCTTTGTAGCTTCAAGTCTGAGCTGACCTTCTCACGCTTCGCCTGCATATTTTTGGGAAGCGGGGCGTGACAGGTTTTGTTGGTGGCCCATGCAGGTCCAGTCTTGCAATTGCGAATTAACGGAACAACGATAATAACGGAATGTCCATTAAATAAATTGCAACATCCGAGTCATAAGCCCTGAGTCTAGTCGTTTTCCTACGTCATTAGGTGGTAAGAGACTTAGATAGACGTCTGTGTTTGCTAGATAGAGGCCCTGATTGTTAGTTAGACTCCCTGTCAGCAACTGATTAAATCGTCGTAGGAGTTACCTTAGTGGTCCTTGTCTACCCTGACCATGTTAGACTTCTAGAATCTCTTTCAGTCGTTCGCTTGGGTTCATCGATTTCGGACCAAGTTGAACGCATTTCATTACCGTCTAGCTCCTTAGAAAGTCTTAGCGCTTAGTTCTTAATCCTTAGTTGGTCGACCGTAGGAGTTTCCCTATAGATTCTCCTGATTCATATCCTAGGCGTACGTATGCCTTGATCATCCGACCATTTTCCTTGCCTCGATTCACGAGATCGCCTCATGACGATCGTCGTCAATTTTCGAACCTCTCCATTACGAACCTTGAATCTCCTGAAAGTATTTTTCGACTTCCTCCTTTCCGAAGTTTAACCTTGTTCCAAATTTTAATGTATATATACTTATACTTCATCCTCCTTCGTTGATTTAAAATTTTAAAACTTTTGTCGGAATTTTTGGACACTAGCTTATAATATTTTTCCAGCCTATGTTTTTCGTACTTATGTAAATGCGTTGTCCCTTCATATATTAATTTTATTCTGAACCGTACTTTTGCTTTGCCCAATTCGATTTATAATTTTCCTTCTTATTTGTGTTATACGAATGATACGTCGTGTTTACTTTAATATACTCTCAAGACACATGGAATTTCAGCTTTCAGCAAGTTGGTTTTTGCTCGTCGTTTTCGCTACTTCAGATTTTTGCAAAATTACTATTTTCATAACCACTTCCTGCTTTAGACCCTCCCTGATTTGATTTTAAAGATTTGCTATTCGATCTTGATAATTCTTATACTAAGTCATTATTATTTTCTTTCCGCTCACCATACACGCTTTTAGAAGAAAATTTCTAAACCAAATTGAATTTCAATTATTTTTATACCCATACCAGGCTCGTTGTGCTTGTACGCTAAGAGCTTAGTGTAACCAGTTTTATTTTTGACGAATCCTGATTTCTCTCAAAGAAGTTTCAATATTGATTTTCCATAGCCTAAAAGTTTTGAAAGCATTTAACATGAGTTTACATTCTTCCGTTACTTGATTTCATTCTCTGACTTTCAAAAACTTTTGTCAACATTATATTAATTTATTGACGTATAAGATTTCTAAAACCTCGTCCTTAATATTCGTGTAAATGATTTTACTTCCTTTTACAATGATTTTATATAAACCAATAAACCATTTTCTCTTATCATGTACATCCGACTCAAATTTATTTTGAACAACTCGTTTTATCGATCTCCAAATATTTCTTTTCAGACTGGGATTCCAACTTTTGAAGTACGACAGTTTTCAAATTTCGCGTATGTTAGCTTATGTTACTTATACTATTTTTTTTCTCCATCCTATATAAGTGTCACTACATCTCTGTTTCCCCCAACCTAAACATCACCATTGAGTCAATGATCGTCTAACCAAGCTGTCTCCTTATAATCGTCCTATCCAAACTCGTGCTTATCGATCCTACCCTCGTCACGCTCTCGACATCGACCTCCCGTTATTGCTTAGGCTTTAGTGCCCGTCAAGGTCTGTGTCAACTCTTAGTTGTTAGTAGACCCTTGGACCTTTGTGAAGTGTCGTAGTGCACGTACCTAAGTTGTGTACGTGGGCTTGAATGAGTGTACCCCCCATAGTATATTGATGCTTGCCTATTGTGTGATATATATATACTCGGAGTTATTCGTAATATTATGAAGTTGTTGTGTGTTGGTAGTTATAGATTTTTGTGTGGGTAGCTATACTATACTAGGGATGACTGTGTATATAAGAGTTAGCGTTGGAATATCTAATGGAGTGTATGTAGCTAGAGATTCTTGTGATGGTTGAAATAAGTGATTGGTAAAGCTATGTGTATGCTAGGTGTGATGATAATAGGTGTACGTATGGCTAAGAGGGTAGGCCTATTATATGACCTATATACTAGTACGTGTGAGTATGTGCTCGTAGGTAGATATATATATTGTTTAGACGTAAGTAGTTATGTTTTGTTGCATGAGCATATAGGTGGTATACATATGGTATTAGGATTATAATTTTGATTGGTATTGCTTGCTTTTACGGGATGTTGCATGCCTGCATACCGTGAGGTATACACGACTATTGCACATCTTAATTATGTATGTATAGATGTGTTAGTATACTAATTATAGGTAGTAGGCTATGGTGTGAATATATATGTTACATGTGTGTGACTATACGATGAATGCGTATGCATGTATTAGGGAGGGTATTATAATTATACGTGTGCTGATGTCTGTATTATTATTATTATGGCATATAAAGTGATTGAACTATGTAAGTATTATCTGACTAAATATTAAGTGTGATTGACCTATGGTATGTATATGGTAGTATTGGTATACGTATAAATATTGGAGTGGTATTGGTATAGGTATGAATGCCGTGTTACGTATATAGAATATTCTGATATGTGTACTGAGTCTCACTCAAGCTTGAGTGGGTATACTCTAAGTATATTGAATGTATGTTTGTAGTTTGAATATAGCAATGTTTGATGTATGTATAGTGATAGAAGTGTTTGTGCCTGGTTGTGTTACACACATGATTGTGGGTCACTACACCAGTATATAGTTATAGGTGTTGGTCTTGTGGTATAGTTAATTACTAAGGACTTGCCTGTGTGAACATATGTGTACTAGCTAAACTAGGTGTGTTGATGTACTGGATATATGATGGTATGATTGGTGTATGTAAATGAAATGTTAGCGTGTATGGGTGTGCACCATGCCCGGGTAAGTATGTGCTTAGTTATAGTTATTGGTGACTATGGTATATGTGGTGTGTCGTAAATACAGTTATAGGACCGTATGTGATGAAAATATATGGTGAACTATTTGCATGCATTTGAATGACTATATATTGTGAAACTATAGTAGTGGCGAATATATACATATATAGTGAAGCTGGATTTAATTATGGTATGGTGTGACTACATGTGTTGAGATGTTTGGTATTGGATGAATATTAGAGGGCAGTATACCCATGTTGTTAGTGCATAAGTAGCTACCTATATGTAGAGCAATGATTGTATTTGCTAAGTGAGAGACTATTCTTATATGAGTATCTGAACTATTGTTTTGTACTAGGTAAGTAGTGGTTATATGAGGGATGTACGTATATGTATATGATTGAAATACATGTATGAAATTGACTGACTATAATAGGTATAAGTGTATGACGTACGTGAATGTATATATATATACGTGTTGGTAGTGATAATGTTTTACTACCTAGTGCATATATAAGCACTTGTAATGACTATACCTGGTTTGAATTATAATGACTTGATTGGGGTAGTTACTAGAGCGACTAGCTATATTAGAAAGTCCGAGGACGGACTTTATTCTAAGGTGGGGAGGATGTAACGACCACTTTTTGTTGTACGATGTTCGTGCACGTGCTTTTGACCGTGCACGTGTTTATTTTAGACTTTGTTTGTTTGTGAACACTTTAGTGTGATATGCCGTTGTGAACGTCTCTGAGAGTATTAAATAGTGGCACTAATTTGGAACGACGTTTCTCGAGTCGTTTTCCCACAATTTAATCTTATTTGATGAGACGTTGCGATTTTCATCTTTGACGGAAGACGTTTCTACTTTTAGTTTCGTCGTCCGACATCAAAATTGAGATCCATCTTCTTAGTTAGCTCACTTTCGTCATCACGATCAACCCGATATTTATTTTATAATTTTTGGAGTTTATTTGACCACTTTTATATTTTTAACAAGGTTTATAATATTTTTTAATAATTAATTTTTAAATTATTTTCGGCCAAATAAAATTTATTTGAGTTTTAAACGTATTAAAGAATTTTTGAGCCAATTTCCAGCTCATTTGGACCGCATCAAATCCTTGTGTGAGTTGGAGAAGTTGAGATTTAAATTTTAAATATTTTCGAACTTCTAATCCTATTAGATTTAGCCCTAGACCAAGTCAACCCATCTACACTATATAAACAACCTTTAGGAAGACCTATTTTCGCAAGAAAATAACCCTAGCCGCTTCCAAAACTCAAATTTGACGTTGCGACGAATCGTCGCAACGTTGCGACGAACAGCCGCCGCACGACCGAAGAAACGAGGCCATTTTTCCCGCTCCGACCGATGCTTCGCCAGCATCAAGCCCGGCCCGCACCTGCTGCACAGCCGCCCGCTCCGTCCCCCGCTCCGACCGAGAGGATCTCTCGGTCAGACCGAGAGACCCACCCGCTCACGCCTGCTTCTCCGCACCGCACCAAGCCCCGCACCAAGCCCGCTCCGTTCGCCCGCTCCGCACCGAGTCCGACCGAAGCGCTCCTCCGCTCACGCCCGCATCGCTGCTTCGTTGCAACGTTGCAACGTTGCAACGACCCGCCCAAGCGCCCGACCGACCGCACCGACCGAGAGGCCGCCCGCACGCGCTGCTGAGCCGCTCCGCAGCGCTGCACAGCGCCGTGCGCTGAGTCTGACCGAGAGATTCTCTCGGTCAGGCTAGTGTCCGACCGAGCGACGTTCGTCGCAACGTCGCAACTCCCACACCACTTGCCACCGTGGGCCCCCCAAGTTCTCCAGAGGTATTGTGGGTCCCCCATAGGTCCCTAGGACTACTGTGGGCCCCACCTAGGTGCTTTCTCTCCGACGACTTGCCGCGCACGACGTTGCGACACGTCGTAGCCCGTCGTCGCACGTGCTAGCTTTGGAATCTGGAACCGTTGCTCCGGTTGATGCTCTGAACTTTCCAGCGAGGAAACCAATTTGGAATCAGGACTTGGAGCGCGTTCTTTCATTCCAACCCCCGGCGTCGCTACCCGACGCCGGTGTAGCTTTCGCGTCGTGTTGAGGTAACGTTTTGCACCCTTAGGACCCCCAACCCATTGCCTGCTAATCAAGACTAAAATCAGTATTTTTAAAGTATTTTAAATGTTTTAAATTCACTAATCAAGATTAATAATATGGACTTTAGGCCGGTGGACTTGTGCACGTAAGATAATTGTGATTTTGGACTCGTTGGACGGTGTGCTCAGACGTTGTACTTGCAGGCAAGTGAAACTTGCCAACTCTTATGTAGGGCCATGTTTTTAGGCCACTTCCTTGTTCCTAGCGTAAAAGAGACTAGTCAGTGAAATGATAGCTGGCTAGGCGCCTACTTGATCTAGTTTGACAACGAAACTAGATCCGTCACCTAATTGATCTAGCTTGACAACGAAGCTAGATCCAACTCTTTAAACTTGTTGATCATGCATACTAAACTGTCACGTTTACTTTCCTTATCTGTACGTACTTTTAACTGCCATGCATTGCATCTTACATGTCATCCCAGTTGATTGTTGCATTCGTAGCACACGCTACAATACTTGTACTCCTTGAATACTACTTCCAGGGAACGGGCCTCATGTGTTGGTCAAAAGCCAATGCCCGGTTTCCTGGTCCGGCTAGGTGCACCCCTATGCCATACTTGTTAAAAACACTTCCTGGCTCGTGATCCAGAAGCGAGCATTACCGTTCGGGGGCAAGGCCCTGGCTCGATACACGTGGAGGGGTAGGGATAAACGATCACCTGAGCTTAGGAGTGGCCCGATCAGCCCTCTAGCCAGAAGGCAGAATCTCTGTGCACGAGGTGCTTACTTTCCTTGTCTTGTACTTGTCTTGTGAATGATTCATGTAATACTTGTCATCCATGCCATGTTTAGATGCCATGCTCGTACTTTACTTTACTTTACTTGTTGCACTCATACTTTAACTGCCATGTCATCGCATTCATGTTAGAACTGCTAGGTTGCTTTACTTTTGCCTACTTTCAGTTTCCTTGCACAAGTCTCTTGTAGACTTGCTGACATGTGCCCCTTGCTCTTTTGGGTGTCACATGTTAGACCTTGAGCCAGAGGCTGTTGCTGTGTACGTGATGATTTGCTGGCGCTGAGCCTGAGTCCATGATTGCCCAGGAGGAGTTTTGCGGACACCGGTGACCTTTGCTGAGCTTCCTTCTATTTTAGGTTGTTCTGTTAGTTGTCGGTGTGTAGCACCTTTGTTTTGTACGTTGTACTTTTGTTGGCCATGTTTGGGCCTTTAGACTCTTTTTCTTTTAGCCTGGTGGCTTTTTCTGTGATGTTGAAACTTATTTTATGGATATTCTGAGATATCTCTTTTGTCTCCTTTCAATATTATTATCTTTGTTTCGTTCGCGTTGCAAGGACCTGCAGTTTTAAATTTGATTGACGCTTATCGGACTTGCAGCTTTGTAGCTTCAAGTCTGAGCAGACCTTCTCACGCTTCGCCTCCATATTTTTGGGAAGCGGGGCGTGACAAATCAGGTATGAGTTGATTAAGGATGCTTATAGCTCTCCTTATTCTATTCATTTGGGAGGTACAAAGATGTACTCTTTGTCAGAATTTTTAGTGGCATGGCATGAAGAGGAGTGTTTCTTAGAGTGTGGCCATGTGTTTGGTGTTTCAGAATGGCAACTGATGTGTCCATATTTTACACCTTTTTCATTGCATCATGACATCGCATTCCATGCCTTTTTCGCATTCAAATCCCGTATTTCCCTACGATATCGTATTTCTAACGTTATATTCGAGTTTCGTAGTGTTTTATGAATTTTCTGGGAATTTGGAGCGATTTGGGACCCGGTCTGGGTATGGACACATCTGACACGCCTGTGAGCTCGTTGGCGAAGCTCTACAGGAGTTCGCTGAGTTTTGAGGGTCATGGGAGGAGTGGAGGAGAGAGAGCAAGAGGAGAGGAGAAGATTCAGAAGCTTCATCAAAGAGTTTCCCAGGCGACTCGACCGAGCAGAGCAGCTGCTCGGTCGAGCAGATGCAAAATGAAGAAAAGAGCAGATACACAGCCTGCTCAGACCGAGCACTTATGGTGCTCGGTCGAGCAGCCCTTAATTCCAATGCTCTACTAATCCCTTACACGGCCCGAGCAGCTCCTTTGGCGACCAAGTCAGCTGTCTGCTCGACCGAACAGAGCTGACTCGGGCCGAGCAGACAAAGTGATGATTTTTGAGGAGCGCGATTTACTGTCGTGCTCGGTCAAGTAGTACATCTGCTCGGACCGAGCAGCCGACCGAGCAACCTACTACTCGACCGAGTCACTGACTCGGTCGATGATGCTGAAGGCCATTTTTGGAAAGTTTTCGAGCCGTCTGTTGCGCGCTGGAGTGAGTGAAGAGTGGATCTGCGACAGCGTTTCGAAAGGGCGTTTCTTTTTGTTAGTTTTTGGAATTATTTTGAGAGAGGAGATTAGAGAGAAAAATACTTGTTAGATCTAGATTAAATTCTTGAAGATTTTTGGATAATTTTTGGAAGTTCTATTGCTACTATTCCGTTTTGGAATCTTGGTTTTTCTTTAGATCTATTGCTCGCTGTAAGTTTCTCAATCTTCATTCTATCAATTTGCTATGATGTCTTCTCCCCTAAAAATTGTATTTTTATTCGTTAATATCACCATGAGTGAGTAGTCTCTTCTAGGATTGATGGGTTAGCCCTAAGATCCTAGGGGGAGATGTAGATTTGGATCTCTACGTTGAATTGGGAATAAAATGGGAGTATTTCGGTCGATCCTACCGAACCCCTAGGATAACCAGTACTGAGATCATGCCCACGGTTTGTGGAATTGATGTGCTTAAGCGGTATTCTTAGGATTCGAATAGGGAAATCGGTGGATCCAACCAAGGCTCGTGACCATGCCTGGCTTGTGCCTTAAGGGGATTCACCGCCGAACTATATCGCTACGTTGACGGCTACCGCCATTGCGTCAACGAGAGCCACCGAAATACC
>JAULAV010005815.1:0-10466 GCA_030789695.1 Scilla litardierei
GTCTGACCGAGGATTTCCCTCGCACCGCACCACGACCCACCTCTGCTGCGCTGCACCACACCCGGCCGAGAGCTTCTCTCGGTCTGACCGAGAGAAACCCCCGCACCGACGGTGTCCGACCGACGGCCGTTCATCGCAACATTGAATCTCCCACACCAACTCCTGTGGTGGGCCCCCCAAGTTCTCCAGAGGTGTTGTGGGTCTCCCATTGACCCCTAGCACTGCTGTGGGCCCCACTTGGATGTGCTACTTCGCGGATTTGCCGTCTACGATGTTACGACACGTCGTAGGCCTTCGTCGCATGTTTCAACTTTTGAGGAATCGTGCGAGGACCAGATCCGAAGCTGAGGAGTTCTCCGTTCAGACACGACTTCCAATCTACGACAAACTCCGGTTCAGGTTGGTTCCCCGAAACTCATAAAAACCCCCACAATAGCTGACTGAACCCTAAACTAAAAATCGTCAACTTGAACTAAAAATTTATTTTCCAACACCAGTAAAACGTTGTACACGTCTAGAAAATCGACGAATGGACTTTGTTGACTGTGCACATAGGATAGATCGTTGATTAGGCTGAAACATCGAAAAAGTGACTTTTGACGAATATGATAGTCCCGATAACCTAGAAACGAACCCTAATAGGATTTGATGAAATTGAGACCTGACACCGTCGTCGTGGCGATATTTCAGACGGACTTCCGCGGACGAGACGCTTGGACGAGACGCTTCGAGAGGACGACACACTCGCCATTGCAGGCAAGTGTATCCACTTGCACTTTTGGCCGTGCTTAGGCCTTAGTCGGTTAGAACTGATAACTGTGAACAAATAGAACTGGACGTGAAATGATTGCGTCCGGGACGAACCCTGACGGCTCAGACTTGACGACGAAGTCTGAGCCTGACAATAACAACTCTTTGACATTCTTAGGGCTATCATGTGTGTGCGTGTGTGTGGACACCCTAGAATAACCATTCCCGTCTTGTCACGTCCCGTCACCGTCTTGCACAGCCCGCTGGGCAATAGGGCACTCTCCGAGTGATCCCTTGTACAGATACACAGCCTGCGGGCAATAGGGCACTCTCCAAGCTAGAGAGAGTGATCCCTTGTACGGATACACAGCCTGCGGGCAATAGGGCACTCTCCAAGCTAGAGAGAATGATCCCTTGTACGGATACACAGCCTGCGGGCAATAGGGCACTCGCCAAGCTAGAGCGAGTGATCCCTTGTACTGTTGTCTTGTCTTGTCTTGTCTTCCTTGGGGTTTGGGGTTGGGTTGAGCATGCGCACGGTAAGAGGGTCTGATCCCCCTCGAACCGTAAGGCGTGAACCCTTTCGTGTCTCACTTGTCTTGTCTCGTCTTGTTCCGTCACGTCCCGACTCGTCTTGACACCTGTAGGTTAGTCCTGTAGTTGGTAGCACACGCTACGACTACTACTTGTTACTCTTTACTTTCCTGCTACGTTACTTCTTTTGTTACTCAGTTATAACCCCAACATGCTAATCAACCAGTAAATCGTTGTTTAAAAGTTGATACACTTGCAGTTTGGTCTAACCCTTTTTGTAGACCTTACCTGACGTACAGTTTCTTCTTTTGGTGCTGTACGTCAGGTGCTCAGCCAGAGTTCGTGGACGAGGCAGACTCACTGGAGTACGAGGAGCCGAGGACGTCGACCCAGAGTACGTGCCCGACGAGGACCAGACCTAGAGGTCTTTTTTTAGTCGTCACTTTCAGAGGTTACTGCTTTTAGTTTGCTTTTAAATATTTTGTTGCCATACTTAGGCTTCTTTTAGACTTTGTTCTCGTTGGATATTATATCTTTAATTTAATGAATGCAACTTCCTTTCTGTACTTCCTGTTGTTTCGAACTTTATTAATGTAAGAACCTGAAACTTCTAAAAGGGTACCCCTACAGACGCTTATTGGGTCTGAGCTTCTCAGCTCTGGCCTAAGCGGGCCTTAGTCACGCTTCGTCTCCGTATTTTTGGGAAGCGGGGCGTGACACTCAAGGCATAGGATTTTGTTGGTAAGTTCGTATTTCATTTAACTTTGAATATTGCAAATTTTACTCTCGATTGTGAGAGTTTGTTTGTGATCCCGGTTTGTGGGAGTCACAATTTCATTTGTGTATGATTTGATCTTGTAGAGGTTTCTACAAGTATTTCATAGTACAAATTTGAGTTAGAGGTTTCTAACTCAAGTATCCAGAGGGGATCCTGGTGTTTGGTATGTAGGATCACCGGGAACAAGTCGGGGAGTCTTGGGTGGATCCGAACCCGTTAAATTGTCTGTTTGCGATTGTTTTCTTTGTTGTCATTATTTTCATTTCTGCATTGTTGGTTGAGTTTGCAAGATAATTAGGAATTATCTTCTTAATTATTTTAAAGTACTATTCACCACCCCTCTAGTACTTGTGCAGTAGCTACGTAGGGCATTACATTTGGTATCAGAGCCAAGTACCTAGCTATGTCTTCCAACGATAATAAAACCGTACGTCCACCTTCAGACTACAGCACCTTCAGGAACCGTGAAGGAGCTTTTTCGGTGATGGAAGGACACTCCTCGACTAGGCCTCCCTTCTTCAACGGTACCAATTACGGGTACTGGAAATGCCGGATGGAAACTTTCCTTCGGAGCGCTTCAGTATGGAGAGCCACGTTGACGGAGTACGTCGAGCCCGAAGAAGAAGATTTCGCTAAGTGGACTACCGCGGAGGTCGCCGCAGAGGTAAGCAATGCCAAGGCAATGAATGCATTGCAATGCGCTTTGGATCCTGAGGACTTCAATAAGATATGCACATGTAAGAGTGCATAACAAATCTGGAACTCCCTCCTCATCTTGCATGAAGGAACGAGTATGGTAAGAGACTCCAAACTCATAGTTGTAAATAAAGATTACGAGTTATTTCATATGCAACAAGGTGAGAAAATGAAGGAGTACTATGCTCGCTTCGTCGACATCACCAACGAATTGGAGGCTCTTGGAAAGACCTACACCCAAAAGGAGAAAGTCTTGAAGATCATTGACGGACTTCCTTCTTGTTGGGAAAAACGTACCTTCGCCATCGATGAAGGTAACGATATGAGTAAGTATACTGTTATTCAACTAATGGGTACCTTGATGTCTTATGAGGTACGCAAGGATAGCAAACTAAAGTTGCAGGACAAGATGAAGTCTTACTTGAAGCAAGACGAGCCAAAGAAAAAGGCGATTGCGTTCAAGGCCGCTCCATCTACATCTACATCTACCGATGATGAAGACTCGGAAGACGAGTTGGACTTGGAATCCATTGCCCTCATGGCAAAGAAGTTCAACCGATTCTTCCAGAAAGGTAATTTCAAGAACAAATCAAAGTTTAGTTCTTCTAACGCCTCCGCTCCTTTGTGTTTCAAATGTAACAAGCCAGGACACATGAAATCGGATTGTCCTTAAAACAAACACAAGGAGAAGTGGAAGTCGCCAAAGTTCGACAAGTCAAAGAAGTACAAGAAAGGGTACACGAAAGGACTTGTCGGGACATTCACCGACTCCGACGAGGACTCCTCAAGTGGAGAGTCGGATGATGAGCAAGTGGAGCAAGCACACATGTGCTTCATGGCTAGAGAGGAACATGATCAAGGATCTTCCTCCGATGATAGCGAGGATGAAGGCGATGAGGTAACTATGGATGAACTTAGATTAGCTAACGAGCAAATATGGTCTAAGTATTCTAAATTAATAAATAGATATACTAAGATAAAAGATGAGCTAGCTAGCATCCAAACCTCGCCTAAACCTATCATCATCAACAACGACACCGTTGTTGAAGATTTGAGAAATGAGATTGTAAATCTCAAATCTCAACTTGAGCATGTTCATATCGAGGAATCAGATGAACATGAGATGGCGGATTTGATTTCTCGAAACTCAACTTTGAGTATTGAGAATGAGAATCTCAAGCCTCGTGTTTGTGTACTCACATCGCAAGTGTCCACTTTGGATGCTTCTATGCATTCTCTCACTGAGAAGTATGAGTGCACATTAGGCCGAATTAATAAATTCAATAAAGGTAAGGACCATTTGGAAAATATCCAAAATGAATTACTTCCGGCCAATCACCACACTGGCTTGGGGTATAAGATGGGAAATTCATGCAAATCGGCCACTACCTTTGTTAGGCCAACTTCCGATGCCTCAACGAGTGGTAGCAAACACTCTATTGGTAGTTCATCTACCAATGGTGCTTCCACTTCGTACACACCCTCGTTTAGAAAGAAACCCACTTTGGGTGGACCTCCAATAAGGGTCATGCTTATATGTACACCAATACCATGCCACCTAGGAACACATATCCTACTCCACATGTTCACACATATGATGATTTTTATGCACCACATCCACAGACACATGCACACCATGTGAGACACCCTCACGCACGTGTTCCTCCACATGCATATGTTCACCCACATCATCGTATGAACAATTATCATCATGCACCA
Source organism: Scilla litardierei (assembly GCA_030789695.1). Classification (NCBI taxonomy): domain Eukaryota; kingdom Viridiplantae; phylum Streptophyta; class Magnoliopsida; order Asparagales; family Asparagaceae; genus Scilla; species Scilla litardierei. The sequence continues at coordinate 4,478 of JAULAV010005815.1, forward strand.
TTTCATCATATGCCATATGCCTATCCACGACATGCATCACATAGAAATCAACAACGTATGCATGCTCCCAATAGGAATAGGGTTCCCAAAATCTTCACTATTTGGAGCCCGAAGAACACAAGCATGAATGAAAAACAAGCTTATATGAATTCTTATTTTATGAATGTCGTGCATAATGATGATTTCATTGGGAAGTCTAAGTCCAATTAGACTTGGCTTCCAAAGGTCTAATCTTTTAGGACCCAATGACCTTGGGTACCATGGAATGATATGTTTATCTTTAGGTACTCAAGAAAAAGAAATGGAGCAACAAATCCAAATTTGGCTCCAAGAATAATTGGATACTCGATAGCGGGTGTTCAAAACACATGACAGGTGATGCTCAATTGCTCTCCGGAGTGGTGCCCATTGCAAATGAAAACCGAGTCGTCTTTGGAGGCAACGAGAGCGAAACCATCATAGGTGTTGGTAAAGTTGGTAATCCTTCTAAACCACTAATAAGTGATGTTTACCTTGTTAAAGGATTAAACCACAATCTTATTTCAATAAGCCAACTTTGTGACAAAGGTTACAAAGTTAGCTTTGCGAAAGGAATGTGCCATATTTTGAATAAAAATACTAATGATGTATTATTCTCTGGCACACGCCATAAGGATATTTATATATTAGATCTTCCAAAATCACATGAACAATGTCTCATTGCCAACACAAGTGAACAATACTTATGGCATCGACGTTTTGGTCATGTGAACTTTGGAACACTCTTTAAACTTTTCAAGTTAAATTCTATTAGAGGCTTCCCTAAGCTTGTCTTTCAAAAGAAAAGCTTTTGTGACTCGTGTCAACGAGGCAAGCTTCCAAAATCGTCATTTAAACCTAAGAAAAGCATTTCTTCTAAGCGGCCTTTAGAGCTATTACACCTAGATCTTTTTGGGCCAACTAGCGTTGCTTCATTAGGAAATGCACGATATGGACTTGTCATCGTTGATGACTTTTCTAGATTTACTTGGGTATTTTCCTTAAGTAATAAAAATGATGCTTTTGAAAACTTCACAATATTTGTTAAGAAAGTACAAAATCTCATTGGAACCACCATTGTCACTATTCGTAGTGATCATGGAGGGGAATTTGAGAATGAGTCTTTCTCAAATTTTTGTGATGAAGTTGGTATTACTCACACCTTTTCCTTCCCTCGCGCACCTCCTCAAAATGGTGTTGTTGAGAGAAAGAATAGGATGCTAGTGGAATGTGCTCGCACTATGCTTGATGATAGCCAACTTGGCCATCAATTTTGGGCAGAAGCGGTACATACCGCTTGCTATGTGTTTAATAGGATACTTTTGAGGCCCGGCACCAAACAAACTTGTTATGAATTTTTGTTTGGTAGATTGCCTCAGGTTAAACATTTTCGAGTTTTCGGCGCAAAATGTTTTATTAAAAACACGTATGGTAGTTTGGACAAATTTGATTCAAGATCCGATGAGGGGATATTTGTTGGATATTCCTCCCGTAGCAAAGCCTACCGGATATACAACAAACGAACCTCAACGATCGAGGAATCACTTCATGTTTCATTTAATGAAGGTTTTGTCCCGACTAGAATTACCAATGATGATGACTCCATGGATGTCTTATGTGATTCTATTGGTAATTCTAATTCTATTGATTCTATTGATACTAACCCTACTAATGAATCTTTTGAGAATGTTCCTAGTGATCAGGAAATTCCCAAAACGGCTTCATACAGTTCGTGACCATCCCCATGAGCAAGTCATTGGCAACATCTTTGATAGTGTCAAGACGAGATCTCAAGTCAACTACTTCACTCATTGTGCCTTTGCCTCCTCAATAGAGCCAAAGAATATTAACGAAGCATGCGAAGATAGTGCTTGGATCCTTGCCATGGAGGAGGAACTCATTCAATTTGAGCGGAATGAAGTTTGGGAGCTTGTTCCATTGCCATCGAAGAACCACACCGTTATAGGAACGAAGTGGATTTTCAAGAACAAGACCGACGATGTCACGCCCCGCTTCCCTAAAATGGAGGCGAGACGTGAAAAGGTCCGCACGAGAGTGGAGCTGTGAAGCCCCAAACCCGATAAGCGTCAATAAAACATAAGCAGATCCCTGTAACCACAAACGGAACAACAATAATAACACAAGGAGAGACAGAAATAAAATCTCAAATCTCAGAATTTGTCCAACATTAAAATTAAGTTCAACATCCAGAAAAGCCACCAGGCTAAAAGAAAGAGTCTAAAGGCACAGAACAAGGCCAACAAAAGGGACAACATAACAAAGTATAGGTGCCACGCACCGACAACTAAACATCAGTATAAAACAAAAAGGGAAGCTCAACGAAGACACTAGGACTGGTCCCCAGTGTCCACGTACTCCTCACCAAACACAAGATCGGGCTCGGCGTAAGCAAACACCTCGTCCTCAACAATGAACTCAGGCTCAGGATCTAACATGTGTCACCCAAAAGAGTAAAGGGGCACATGTCAGCAAGTCTAAAAGACTTGGGTAAGGAAACTGAAAGTAAGGTAAACTAACAACCTAGCAGTTATAGTATGCATGCCATGGCAGTTATGGTATGAGTGCACAAGTAAGACATGGTGAAACAATAAGTACAAGAGAACAATTATCAGGGCATGTCAAGAGTAGCCAAGCTACTAACAATCTCAATCTTTTCACTAGTCACGTTTCACGTTGTTTGTAGATGTTTACGCCTTACAGCTGAACGGTTTGACATTCACACTGATTGGCCGCTTAACACTACCCCAGAACCCAGAGTTTACGCCTTACAACTGCAGTTGCTGATCGGGCAGACTCCCAGTTGAATGGCCGCTTAACTCTTACCCCAAAAACCCACATGTAAACGAGCCAAGGTCCCTGTACACGAGCTCAGTAAATGAGCCAGGGTTGCCCCGCACAAGAGCTCGTTTCCTGGATCACAAACCCGGAGCGTATTTCATTTGGCATAGGGGTGCACCTAGCCTCAATCATTTCACAAGGTGTAGCGGAGCTACGCAATCACAGGAACACTTAAAGAATGCAATGACATGACAATTAATTCGCTTACCGTTAATGGAAATTAAACATGACATGGTAGTTGTGCAACATGATGAATGTCGGATCTAGCTTTGTTGTCAAGCTAGTTCCTAAAATTGCGCCTAGGCGAGTATCATTTCATCGCCTAGTCTCTTTTACGTCTACAACAAGCAAATGGCCTAAGACATGGCCCAAAACCCTAAGTGGCAAGTTTCACTTGCCTAGCTCCGAGGATGACGATCAACGAGGACATCACACAAAAGCTAACTACGGCGATGAGATCGCTGCCATGTCAAAACAATATTAGAACAACATCCAACCTAGTTTTATTAGGGTTTCACAAAAAACACAACGGGTTTTGAAAACATTAAGAGATTGATTTATTACCGTATAGGAGAGGAAGAATGATGCCGAGCAAGCACGACAACGGAAGAAACGCTCCGGGAAACCTAGGGTTCAGATCTGGAATGGATGGGGAAAATCTGGAGAAATGGGTTTTGGGGATTTTTGGGGGTTGGAGATGGCCTAGGGCATGGTGGTAGACCAAAATGGAGAGGGAAACTCCAAGGGAGGAAGGAATGTCTTGGGGAAATGTTGGAGAGTGATTTAGGGAAGAAGGAGGCTCAGGAGAATGAAAAAGGGATGAAAGAAATCGTGGGTGGGGTTTAAATAGGGAGTGCTGGCGGCTGCCCAGAAATTAGGGTTTCGACACAGATTAGTCGGTCAACGAGCAACCACTGACCGACTAGTTTGGGAACTAGTCGGTCGGTTCACCAACGCAGACCGACTAAGTCCAAACAGTAACTCCTGTACAAAAATATGATTTAGATTTAGTCGGTCAAAGAAAAACTACTGACCGACTAGTTTCTCATCTAGTCGGTCGATGAACGTTCTTAGACCGACTAAGAATGAATAGTACTTGGTATCAAAAATGATCATAGAGCTAGTCGGTTAAAGAATAATTGCTGACCGACTAGTTTGCAACCTAGTCGGTCGACAAACGTTCTTAGACCGACTAACGATAAACAGTAACTCCTGAGAAATTAACAAAGCCAACTAGTCGGTCCATGAAGGTTTACCGACCGACTAAATCGTCATCTCGTCGGTCGGTTCCCCTTCTTATACCAGCTAACGTGCACAAAAAGTTTCGAAATGGAGCGCGAAGCTCCGGGATCGATTCCTAAGACTCATAGGCTTGATCTAACAATAAGATATGACCGATATGAAGCCCTCCACGAATGACTTACTTCAAAATCAACGATTCTAAGGAAGAAGCTAGAAAATCACGACGAAACGATCGAAAATGAAAGCTACGGAGACGAAAACCACACATGAGGAGAAAACCCACCAAAACATATAATATAATATAATAAATCCAGATACAAGAAAACCAGTCGTTACAGACGAAAACCAAATCGTCGTCCGGAACAAAGCTCGGTTAGTAGCTCAAGGCTACCGGCAAGAGGGAGGTATTGATTTCGAAGAATCCTTTGCTCCGGTAGCTATAAAGATTTTAAACTCTTTCAAATGGATGTAAAAAGTGCATTTTAAAACGGAGATGTTGTTGAGGAAATTTATGTTTCTCAACCTCCGGGTTTTATAAATGAAAAATTTCCAAATCACGTTTTCAAACTTAAGAAAGCACTTTACGGTTTGAGACAAGCTTCTCAAGTTTGGTATGACCGTCTAAAGAATTTTCTTTTGGATTTAGGTTTTAAAATGGGAGAAGTTGATTCTACATTATTTGTTAAGTATTGAATAATGATATTATTTTAGTTCAAATTTATGTTGATGATATCATTTTCGGTGCTACTAACTTCACTCTTTGCAAAGAGTTTTCTAATGTTATGAAGGATAAATTTGAGATGAGCCACATGGGTGAGCTCAAATATTTCTTAGGTCTCCAAATTCGCCAGATGAACGATGCAATCTTCATCCACCAAACCAAGTACACGGTGGAGTTGCTAAAGCGATTTGGAATGGAGAATGCCTCCGGGAAGAAGACTCCAATGAGCACTACAACACATCTTGATAAAGATACGGGCGGCAAAGATATAGACATTCGTCTATATCGAGGTATGATAGGTAGTTTATTATATCTTACTGCTAGTAGGCCTGATATTATGTTTGCCGTATGTGTATGTGCTCGCTATCAGTCTCAACCTAAGGAATCTCAATTAGTAGCGGTAAAACGTATTTTCCGTTATTTAAGTTACACACTTGACTTTGGATTACTTTATCCAAAGTCTAGCACATATGAGTTAATCTCATATAGTGACGTAGATTATGCGGGATGCAAATCCGACAGGAAAAGTACTAGTGGCACTTGCCATTTTATAGGAAATTCTCTTGTCTCTTGGTTTTCCAAGAAGCAGAATTCCGTATCACTTTCAACCACCGAGGCAGAATATATTACCACCGGTGCCCCGTGTGCTCAGGTTCTTTGGATGAGACACACTCTTAAAGACTTTGGTATAAACTGTGATACTTGCCCTATCATGGTGGACAACCAAAGTGCAATACGTCTCTCTAAGAATCCCGTACACCATTCCCGTTCTAAACACATAGATGTCCGTCACCATTTCTTAGATGATCATGTTGCTAAAAAGGACATCATTTTAGTGTACGTTGAAACCCAGAAGCAAATCGCTGATATTTTCACGAAACCACTCAAGGAAGACTCCTTTGTGCGGTTACGTCGAGAATTGGGGATTATGGGTGAATCCGAGATTTAGGATTCATATTTTGTTCAATATTCTTGTATGATATTAAAATTCTTTATATATGCTCATGATAGATGTGTTGAAATTTTCTGGATTTTTGGTTAAATTTTCGGAATTTATGCTCGAAATATTCATGAACGTCGTATTTAAGATTTTCGATGTTTTATGTAGTAGTATAATGATATATGAGAGTATTTCGATGTTTCGTCCAA